>MU551562.1:1954659-2150179 GCA_024362625.1 Silurus asotus | reverse complement strand
ATTTAGGGACTTTTAATTAGTAATTCATGATTTCCTGTTTCCCTGGGGTATAAATATGACGTGACACAGAGGCCTAATTCTCTTACCCATTTGTCAACATGGCAAAGACAAGAGAACACACCATTCAAGTAAGGCAGATGTTTGTTGACCTTCATAAGTCAGGCAATGGCTACAAGAAAATAGCCACGCGCCTTAACTTGCCGGTATCTACAGTCAGAGGAATCATTAAGAAGTTTAAAACAACTGGAACAGTGACAAACAAGGCTGGAAGAGGTCCCATGTTTATCTTGCCATCTTGATATGACAAATCAAGTTTTTTAAATGTATTGTAAAAAATATGACTTTTCATATTTATAAGCATTATTTAACTAAAAACTATTACAACTGCAAACTTTCTACATTAAAAAGTGCTATGACGAACAATGGTTTAAAAATAATTACCTTTTTTTTTTTATAAAAGATGGATTGTTTTTATTAAAATATATCATTTCCTATTAACATTTACTATAAAAATATGAGTAATTGTGAAAATATGAATCATATGATCATGGAAAACTTAAAAAAAAAGGGCCATAACTGAATCAAAAATCATAAAAGTGACTGTGCAAATCATGTTTTTGACAAAAAGATGACATTTTCATAAAAAATGTGATAGTATGACAAAATATGAATTGTCATATTCATAAGCATCATTTAATGGAAAACAGTAAAAAAAAGTGCAATTTGTAAGCAAAAAACCTACATTAGAACCATGGTTTGGGGGCGCTATCGAGCTTGTCATGGAGTAGGATGTGGCGTTAGAGGGCTCCTGTGGATTATTGTTATAATTGTTATTATTTCGAGCTTTTCACTTTTATTTTTGCTCTCAATCCCTCGGTTTACCCTCGTTGTTTGTATATTTGACTCTAGAGGTAGTTATGATGTCTGGTAAAACTTCTAAGACCCGTAGCACAACTCAGTCACAACTGCGGCCTGGTGCAACAGTTGTGGCCTAGCCTTGTGGCCTAGCCTAGTTGAAGGCGCAGCTGCCCAGCGATAGACCTGCGAATTAGGCTGCAGTGCGAGAACTAAAGACTACCTTGGTTGAGATAGAGCGCTGTCTTTCTGTTTGCACTGATGATATCGCTGTAATGCAACGTGACATACATTGCCAAAAGCCAGTGATTAGAACAATGATTCTGATCAGCTGAAAGATGTCCTAGGATCACGGTGGCCCAGAAAGTTCAACGCAATGCAACTGAAGAAAACATATGCAAATAATAAAGACATCAGCAAATTAAGAAAAAATCTTCAGCAATTAAACACCACGTGCTACAAATCCTCACAACGCAAGTAAATACAGAAACGTCCTGCAAATCCTCACAACACAACCAATTCATTTGCACTGCAAATAGCACAGACCACAAAATAAATGTTTTATGGGGACAAGTGACGAACCCGGGACTGCTTGTTCAGTGTCTATTTATCAGTGGTGTTGTCAATGATCTGAAAGGTGAGTTTTTTATTTATTTTAAAATCCTGATCATGATTCCTTGGCTTTGCCAGTTAACATAACATTTTACAGTTAATGGTGTATTTCATCAGATTATTTGGGATAATAATGTAAGGCGGGGAACCACCCACTGGTCCAACGGCGGTTTCCAGAGGCGTGGCGAAGGATTCTCGCGCGTTCTAATCTTTCCTTTCACATTAGATAATAAGATTTGGATTAATGTATTACTTCATTTTTTATTATTGACCTCTTATCTGACTCCATTTAGATAAAACAATAAATATTTGCATAGGTTGTTATTTTACTAATAGTATAATTTTGATGGATGTTTGTCTAGTTATTCTGATTAAGCTCTGGCATTACACTCGTTCATTCGGTTCACACAGTCGCACAAAATCCTAGTATAGGCCTCATAATTAATATACTGGTTTACGGTCATAAGCGAATCAGTATTGGTCGCTGCCAGAGGTTGGACTATATGCTTAAGCGGCCGCTTTCTGCGTGCTCAACTTTAAACATACTTTATTTAGTCCCCTTAGAGGTGACACTTAATTATTACAACAATTATTTCTAACCACAGATAATGAATAGAATAATATTGAAATAATCAGAGGTTGAGGCTGACCCTATTTAGAGTGAACAGTAATGTTACTCTAAACGGAAATACATATTGTTAGCCTCCACGCTTCTAAGTACACTTAAACTAACGCCAAGTGCTAGTCGTATCACTAAAACTCTCAGCTGATGTATCATTCACTATCTAACTGGGATTTAGGCCGATTCTAGCCTGATATTCAGTCCTTACGGTAACTGCGGATGCAACGTTATTACTTGCAGTGTCAACATTTACCGAGCAACACAGAATAAAATCAAACATAACAATTTATTAACCAGGTAAGAAAATCACAATTCAACGCCAATTTATAGTTCAATTAAAATATAACATAAATACAACCAATAGTATTTACATTTAAACAAGAAATATAAAACCTTTCATACCTGGTACAAGACGACACACAGTAATCGTGTGGGAGATCTGTTTACAGATTCCCTGAATTGTTGGTCAGTTCTCCTTAAATACCCAGATAGAGTAAGCATTTTGTGGGCATTTATTTAGCAATGGAAGTTTGCATTGATTGGTTCTTACAGACCTGTGGGAGGCACCTCGCCTGTATACATCTGTAGTGGGGTACGCCCCTTGTATAGAGGTATGTTTTCTTTAATTTCATTAAAACCCTTTTTTATTATTTGTTCTATTGCTATGGGAATTGGACCTGTGTACCAGTCGCGATAAACCTTTGTAAAGAAATGAAACATGAACATTTTCTGTTGTTATTTACATGTGATATGACCTTTCTTACACATAAACATCTGGTGTGTTGTAGAATGTCCTGTGTTCAGGATGTAACGGGAAAAGGAGGGGTAGAGGGGTCAGACATTTGTCTGCGGATCTACCATTGATATGGAGATGTGGTGTTTGATAATCAAGGGTGGCTCCGGGGAGCCTACTGTAGTCCAGATAACGTCCTGGTTCTCGAGAGGGGTGTTGGCCCCCTGCCGTGAGTCCTGGAGGAAACGTGTTTTGTGTCATAAAGAGTCCTTTTGAGGTACTTGTTGCTTTGGTTCACACCCTGCTCTCTCTCAGGCATCCATGCTGTGTTCTCGGGGCCGCCCTTTTGGTCAGGATCAATCAAAATGTCTTACAATAATATCCAAAAGGTCAAGAAATCATAAATAAACAATGATAAAATAAACAAACAACTCACCTTTCAGGTCTTCAACACCACCACTGACAAACAATAATCAGTCCCAGACGGGTTTGTCACTTGTTGTGGTGCCCTTGAAACATTTATTTTGGTATCTGTGCTTTTTTGGTTGTGTTCTGAGGATTTGCAGCATGTTTCTGTGTTTGGTTGCATTTTGTTTTTTTGTTTTTTCATTTGCTGGTGTTTTCTTAAGTTGCAGCCTGTTGAGCTCTCTCAGCCACCGTATATGATGCCTTGAGGATAAGTAATTTATAAGATATTTTTTCATTTCAGGGTGGAGTATTCCCCTTTATTAAACAAAGGCAAAAACAGTGATTTTGATAAAATATGGTCCCGCTGGGCTCTCAAAGCACGGTTGTTTTCTCTGTCTCTTGCATTTGTGAACCATTTACCAAGCGCTTTCTCCAGCTCTTTCTTACTTACAGTTTTCAGCAAAAGTTCTGCTTCAGGCTACCTGTAAAGCAAAAAAAATAATATAAAGTAGAGCATGCTACTGTATCAACCAGGGCACAACCCATTATTCGTAGGTATAAAGCATGCAAGTTACATAAGCATAAGACTATCAGAACTTAAATAGATAAATAAATAAATAAATAAATAAATAAAAAGACTAAAAATAACAAGGTGGTAATCACCTTTTAATCCACCATTTGCCCAAACTGTTAACTGATTTGAGTAAATGATGATAAAATTACACAATACCATGCAACAAGTTAAATGCAATAATATGGTGAATTTCAGGCTTTGTTGTGATTAATGTCTAAAATAATTAGTGAGGCCTTGAACACAGATCGATTATTAAATTTGTACTGTTACACCTGGTATACTGGTACACTTTAGACCAGGGGTCACCAACTTTTTTGAAGAGCTACTTGCTGCGCTGTTGAAGGAGGCACTGAGTCTGGAGAAGGAGCCGGTTCTGGACAGGTCACATCGCACTCTACAGCCTTTACTAAAGCCGGTGAACGACCACGAGCCATTGTGGCCAAATTTCACTATCAAATGTCTGGATGTTTTACCCCAGCCAACATTTTCATGTGGGTCCCATGCTTGTTTTTGATAGGCTGCCACTTGGGCCCTGCATCGGCAACCCAATTGGGCCCAGAGAACTTTGTCCATCGACTCCACATGGGCCCTTCATGTGTGTTAGCCCAGAGGGGCCACTGATGGGTCCATGGTGGGTTCTAAGTGGGACCCGTATAGGTGTTCTTTATATGGGCCCATTTGGGTCCCAAATAGGTGTTAAAAATGGGGCCGATGTGGGCTACAAAAAGGACACTTATGCGGCCCACATGACTTAATCATGGGTCAACCCACAAATGGCCCCTTTATGGGGTTGTTGTTGGACCACAGTGGGTGAGATTCGGGTCCCATTTGTTAATTTTATCATTGATTTCTGTGGGTGAACTTAATGTGCTACTATGGAAAATCCACTGTCAAACCATTTTAATCCTCAGTTACAATGTAAAACTATGCCTGATCAAACAAATAACTAATATTAGTTGATTTAATGTGCTGCTCTATGTTTACAATTACATGGTTGAGTAATTGAACTGTGAAAAATAAATGACTTCAACTCAGCATGTGTAAATCACATTTAATTAAAATTAATTTAAGTAAACAAGAAACAGGAATAACAGAATTACTGAGTAAAATAGTTCACTGTTGGGTCTATGCAGATTCCTCAGCTGCACACCTACAAAACAGTAAAGAAGTCAAGTCAAGTCAAGAGGCTTTTATTGTCATTTTTGCTATACACCGTGGTACACAGTACACAGTAAAAAGGAAACAACATTCCTCTGGAACCCTGGTGCTACACTAAACAACAAAACAACAACAGCATAGAGCTACAACACAAACATAAAGTGCATTGAATGCAACCTGGTGCAAACTGTGCAGACAGACAACACAAGGCAAGACAAAAGACAAAAGACCAAGTTTAGCGCCGACTAGTAAACCTGCTGTATACTTAATTATACAGTACTGTGTAAGGAGAAATGTAAAAACTATACCCAGGAGAGAATACAAACAGAACAGAACAATGTAGTGCAAAAAAAACAGCAGCAAGGAGGTGCAAAGACCGCATGTAAACATTATATTGAATACAAAGGTGCAAAGACAGCAGGTAAACATTCTACTGTAATACAGAGGTGCGAGTATAAATAATAATAAAAAGATAAGTGGCGGTGGTGGAGTGGATCAAGAGGAGTGATGATTGTGTTTGGTCCAGGTTGTACAGTTCAGTAACACATTCGAGTGAGTGAGTGTGTGTGTGTGTGTGTGTGTGTGTGTGTGTGTGTGTGTGTGTGTGTGTGAGTAAATGAGTGTGCGAGTTCTGTTTCAGTTCTGTGTGTTGAGTAGCCTGATGGCTCATGGAAAGAAAGTGTTGCACAGTCTTGTTGTTGCAGCCCGGATGATCGTCCACAATGGAATGCTTTGCAGGTGCAGCGTGTAGTGTAAATGTCCATGATAGAGGGGAGAGAGACTCTGATGATGATCTCAGCTGTCCTCACTATCCTCTGTAGGAGTTTTGCGATCCGAGACGGTGCAATTCCCAAACCAGGCAGTGATGCAGCTGCTCAAGATTCTCTCAATGGTCCCTCTGTAGAACATGGTCAGGATGGGGAGAGGGAGGTGGGCTTTCCTCAGCCTTCTCAGGAAGTAGAGACGTTGCTGGGCTTTCTTGGTGATGAAGCTGGTGTTAAGTGACCAGGTGAGGTTGTCTGCCAGATGAACACCAAGGAATTTGGTGCTCTTGACAATCTCCACAGAGGATCCATTAATAATCAGTGGAGATTGGTCGCTCTGTGCTCGCCTGAAGTCCACAACCATCTCTTTCGTTTTGTCCACGTGCAGAGATAGGTTGTTTGCTCCACACCAGGCAGTTAACCGTTGCACCTCCTCTCTGTATGCTGACTCTTTATTCTTGCTGATTAGACCCACTACGGTCGTGTCATCAGCAAACTTGATATGATTTGAGCTGTGCGTTGGTGCACAGTCATGAGTCAGCAGAGTGAACAGCAGTGGACTGAGCACACAGCCCTGAGGGGCTCCAGTGCTCAGTGTGGTGGTGCTGGAGATGCTGTTTCCGATCTGGACTGACTGAGGTCTCCCAGTCAGGAAGTCCAGGATCCAGTTGCAGAGAGAGGTGTTCAGGCCCAGAAGGTTCAACTTCTTGATCAGGTGCTAAAGAATGATTGTGTTGAATGCTGAGCTGAAATCAATGAACAGCATTCGAACATATGAGTCCTTGTTATCCAGGTGTGTGAGGGCCAGATGGAGGGTTGTGGAGATGGCGTCGTCCGTGGAATGGTTTGGACGATACGCAAACTGCATGGGGTCCAGGGAGGGTGGAAGCTGTGTCTTGATGTGCCTCATGACGAGCCTCACAAAGCATTTCATCACGATGGGAGTGAGCACGACTGGACGATAGTCATTGAGGCAGGAGACAGTCGATTTCTTTGGCACAGAAACAATGGTCGTTGTCTTGAGGCAAGTGGAAACAACGTTGCTGCTCACGGAGATTTTGAAGATGTCAGTGAAGACATCTGCTAGTTGTTCTGCACATTCTCTGAGCACTCTGCCAGGAATGTTGTCAGGTCCAGCAGACTACCGTGAGTTAACTCTGCATAGAGTTTTCCTCACTTCAGCTGTGGTTAGACAGAGCACCTGGTCAGTGGGAGGAAGGATGGTCTTCCTCGCCATCACGTTGTTCTGTACCTTAAACCGGGCGTAGAAGTCATTCACCGCATCTGGGAGGGAGGGGTCACGGTCACAAGCAGGTGATGTGGTCTTGTAGTTTGTGATCGCCTGGATGCCCTGCCACATGCGCCGAGTGTTTCCACTGTCCTGGAAGTGGTTGTGGATTTTCTTTGCGTGTGCACACTTCGCCTCTCTGATGGCACGAGGCAGTTTGGCCCTTGCTGTTTTGAAGGCCGTCTTGTCCCCTGATCTAAAGGCAGAGTCTCTTTGTTTCAGCAGCGCACGCACATTTGCAGTTATCCACGGTTTCTGGTTGGAGCGTGTAGTGATGGTCTTGGAGATTGTCACATCATCAACACACTTGCTGATGTAGCTGGTCACTGATGATGTGTACTCCTCCAAGTTGATGGAATCGCCGTTGGTTGCAGCCTCTCTAAACATGTCCCAGTCAGTGCACTCAAAACAGTCCTGAAGCGCAGAAGTAGCTCCTTCTGGCCAGGTTTTCACCTGTTTCAGAACCGGTTTAGAGCATCTGACGAGCGGTCTGTATGCTGAAATTAACATAACAGAGCAGTGGTCTGAGTATCCGAGATGTGGGCGGGGCTCCGCACGATATGCGCCGGGGATGTTTGTGTAAACAAGATCTAGTGTGTTCGCTCCTCTCGTTGCAAAGTCCACATGCTGAACTTTAGTTTAGGGAGCACAGTCCTGAGATTCACATGGTTGAGATTTAGTTAGCATTTAGCCTAGCACGGACACCCGCCAGCTTGCCGCGCTTCCGCTTCCTTGAACAGCGCTTTCGACGTCTCCTCTCCCGGCCACCGGCATCAGGTAACACCGAGGGCTGGGGGCCTGGTCTTTGTGGCCGTGGTTGCAGCAAGCCGAGGTTGTGAAGGTTGTTGATAATATCATCATGCAGATTATTGGTTGCATGATGCCTGTACTGTAGCAGTGTCTGGTGGTCGTACAGATGAACACAGCTGACTCTGGTGTCCATGTATTGTGGAAGGTCGCGTTAAATATGGTGAAAGCACCATTTTTGGATCCGGAGAGGCCACTGCAAGCTACTGCCGCGCCGCCATCTTGGAATGGTACAGAAATGGTAAAGAAAGAAAAGACAGAAAAGGCAATTTAGTACATTTTAAAATACTACCATTCACAGGAGCATCTAAAAAAAAACATGCATCAAAATAAATAAGACATATCCTAGAATCTCATCAGTGAAATATTCCCACTACGAGCTGCTTGATTGGTTAGGTGCGGCTCGCTTTTATTCGACACTGGATTCAACCAAGGGATATTGGCAGATCTCCTTGATGCCAATATCCCGGGAAAAAACAGGTTTCTCCACTCCGTTCAGTTTACACCAGTTCGTCACACTTCTGTTCCTTTTTTTCGGAGCCCCGGCGACGTTTTAACATCTGATGGACCGGATTCTCTGTCAGCACAACGGTTACGCCGCTGCGTATTTAGATGACATTGACATTTATGACAATGACTGGCAGCGGCATCTGCAAGAAGTGTGTGATTGGGTGGGTGGAGGTACGGTATCTGGGTTTTCACTTGGGTCATGGGCAGGTGCGTCCCCAGATTGACAAGGTGGCAGCGATTGCGGCCTGTCCGAGACCTAAGACCAAAAAGGAGGTGAGACGGTTTTTGGGGCTGGCGAACTATTACATTCATCCCTATGTTTTCGGACATCACCAGCTCGCTGACCGATCTCACTAAAAAGGGAGCTCCAGATCCGGTCCAGTTGTCGGAGCCGTGCCAAAAGGCTTTTAGTCATGTTAAAGCCGTGCTCTGCAGAGGTCCGCTTTTGTATGCACCTGATTTCTCTCTCCCCTTTGTTATGCAGACTGACGCGTCGGATGGGGGGCTGGGGGCCGTGTTGTCCCAGATGTTGGAGGGAAAGGAACCTTAAACCGAGCACCTGTTCATAAGCCGTAAGCCTTAAGCTGTCGGTACAGAAAAGATGGTACAGCACTATCAAGCACTCCCTCCCACTCGCTCTCCCACAAACTCGTGCTGCAAATCCTCACAATGCAACTAAATACAGAAACATTCTGCAAATCTTTACAACACAACCAATTCATTTGCACTGCAAATAGCACAGACCACAAAAAAAATGTTTTATAGGGACCCCAACAAGTGACGAACCCGGGACTGCTTGTTCAGTGTCTATTCATCAGTGGTGTTGTCGATGATCTGAAAGGTGAGTTTTTTGTTTATTTTAACATCCTGATCATGAATTCTTGGCTTTGCCAGTTAACCTAATAACATTTTACAGTTAATTGTGTATTTCCTCAGATTATTTAGCATAATTATATCCAAAAGGTCAAGGAATCATAAATAAACAATGATAAAATAAACAAACAACTCACCTTGCAGCTCTTCGACAACACCACTGACAAACAATAATCAGTCCCAGAAGGGTTTGTCACTTGTTGTGGTGCCCTTGAAACATTTATTTTGGGATCTGTGCTATTTGATTGTGTTGTGAGGATTTGCAGCATGTTTCTGTGTTTGGTTGCATTGTGGGGGTTTGCAGCACGTGTTGTCAAACTGATGAAGGTTTTTTTTTTTTTGCTGGTGTTTTCTTAAGTTGCAGCATGTTGAGCTCTCTCAGCCACCGTATAGGATGATTTGAGGATAAGTAATTTATAAGAAAACTTTTTATTTCAGGGTGGAGTATTCCCCTTAATTAAACAGAGGCAAAAACAGTGATTGGGTTAAAATATAAATAATTGTGCAGCCCTAGCTATAGGTTATATGACTTACACTTCCGGCTGTACTGCCGTCCGATCACGGTCCCGCTGGGCTCTCAAAGCACGGTTGTTTTCTCTGTCTATTGCATTTGTGAACCATTTACCAAACGCTTTCTCCAGCTCTTTCTTACTTACAATTTTCAGCAAAGGTTCTGCTTCAGGCTACCTGTAAAGCAAAAAGTAGAGCATGCTACTGAAGGGCACAACCCATTATTTGTATGTATAAAGCATGCAAGTTACATAAGCATAAGACTATCAGAACAAAAAAATAATTATTAATAAATAAAAAGACTAAAAATCACACAGTTGTAATCACCTTCTAATCCAATATTTGCCAAACTGTTAACTGATTTGAGTAAATGATGTTAAAATTACACAATACCATGCAAAAAGGTAAATGCATTAATGGTGAATTTCAGGCTTTGTTGTGATTAATGTCTAGAATAATTAGTGGGGCCTTGAACACAGATCGATTATTAAATTCGTACTGGTACACCTGGCATACTGGTACACTTTAGATCAGGGGTCACCAACCTTTTTAAAACTGAGAGCTACTTCTTGGGTACCGATCAATGTGAAGGGCTACCAGTTTGATACACACAGTTTTCAGTTTGATCTTAAAACATTTGCTCAATTTACCTTTAATTAAATGGTTATATTAATAATTAATGATATTCATCTATGTAAAGACACTTATGTTAATGATTTCTCATAATAATTATCAACAAAAATTTAACAAAGTAGAAAACAGCTATTTTTAGTAAAGGCCAGCGGGCTACTCATGTGGTCCTTGTGGGCTACCACGTTGGTGACCCCTGCTTTAGACCGTGAATTTGAACCGACCACTGTAATATTAGTTTAAGTTACTTATTTATAACAATGTTTTTTCTTTAAAAAGCCTTGGTGGAGCTAACACAGCAAGTGTTCAACTTGACTGCACAAACCGAAGAGTACTTGTAATAAAAATACCGTGAAAGCGATTCGGAAGAACACAGAGTTGTCTGCTCTCGAATTTGTCGGTCTGCACTGCACAGGTTCAAGTCAAACTCATTTCAGTTTGTGGTGTTTATGCGCATGCGTAAAGCCTCGGAGCCAAGAACTGGGGGTAGAGGGTGCGGCAGGAGTCTGACTGACTTTCTGAACGGCGCAAAATTACGTTTATTATCTTTAAAGTAATCATAACATATCATTTTTTTTTTTATGTTTAGAAATGAAAAAAAAAAAAACCTTTCATATTTATATATCACCTCTATTTATTTCACCTAAATCACATTAAAATAATGTTAAGTATTTTCACAGTTTCCTCAGAGCTTTTTTTCCGCAGAGAAAGATTACTCCACAGTGCTTTTACTGTTTCACCCTCCTGTTATTATAAGGACACCATATGGAAAAAACACGGGTGAAAATGGTTTAAAAAGTCATTATTTCCACATTTTTTATGTTCAGTTTTTCACAGGTGTTTATCTCTGAGGTAAACCAGTTCAATCTCCACACTTACCTTCGTTATATCGTGCCTGTAACTTTATTTACCACAAATATTTCTGAAGTATACATTAAAGAAAAACAACAGTAAAATGTAATACATTTAAAACAAAACCTAATTTCTTACGGTTGACAGAGGTGTCAGGTTATCCAGGTCAGGTCAGGTGCTCCAGTGATAGTGAGTGATGACTATTTCTTCAGAATCAGAAAGCGGGAACACAGGAGCCAATGGGAGACTTTTTCTTTATTTTTTTTAACTAAAGGTCATACTATGTTATTGTCAATAGATAACATTTTTGTTGATCTATTGATCTTATAAAAACATGCAAAAAACATATCAATTAAATGTATCATTAATTAAATAATTGAGTATTAGATTTCTTTGACAAATATAGATAAATATAGCCCAAATGTGGCCCATACACAATAAACAAAATTGGCAACCTAACTGGGGCCACATTCAGCCCATCAAAGTGCCCACTCTAATTTTTGGTTCATAAGTGCTTGGTCGATTTACGTTGGGAATTTATTTTTCTCTAGAAACATTGTTTATATGTTTATGTTCATCCATCATTCACTGTAGGAATCAGACTGACTCTATACCAACTTACATGATTAAAATAATGTAAGAAGGCTTGGGCATCAAAATTTTTCAGAATACATTTAGTAGTGATAACAACAGGCTGTTTGACAGAAATTTGTTTTCTAACACAGGCAATGATACAGTGGTCGCTGCGATCATTACAAAAAACACCCGTTAGGTACATGTGTAGGGCATTTGTAAACATAACATCTATTAATGTGGCGTTGTCACAACCTTTCAGGTTATATCTAGTAGGTTTATGATTTGATGAAGGTTTAGGCAATCAAATTGTTGTACAACTTTCTCAGGGGGCTTAAGCATGTCCCAGTTTAGATCACCAAGTATGATCAACTCGGACCTATTGAAAGACGCAAGAGCATTGCTCAAGGCCTCTAGGGTACATGCTGGTGCTGATAGAGGGCGATAGCAGCCAGCCACAGATAAAGAAAAACTGTTTGGTAATTTCATGTTAAGAACAAGAAGATCATAATGTTTGGGTATAGACTTTGCCAGGGCTATTCTACATTGAAGATGTTCTTTAGTGAAAATTGCCACCCACCCCCACCACCCTTAGATGACCTATCCTGCCGAAACAAGTTGTAACCAGATAAATACAGGTCAGGATAGAGAATAGAGTTACGCAACCATGTCTCAGTAATTACTAAAACGTCAGGGTTAGATCTCTCAACCCATACTTTAAGCTGGTCCAGTTTAGGTAATATGCTTCTTGCGTTCACCCAAGATTATGGCGATTACAAAAATCATCAAAGCATATGTTATTTTAAGCCACATGATCCGTAGGATCGTAGGAATTGTAGGAAATTCAGAAGAAGGGCCAGGGTAAATATGAACATTACCTGAGATAATAAGCAGTAATATAATCAAGGCCCGACAGAGCACAGCTGAAGTACTACAGTAATGTTGATTTGACAATACAGTTGTATGCAGTTTGTTGGGTAATGCAATAATTTTAATGAGTTTTCTCATGATAAAACATGACAGCAGAGCCGGATGGAAAATCTGTCAGGCATTAACCCAAAAGTTTGTAATATCATGAAAGAGGCAGTGTCTCTTTCATTTGAATAGACTTTGTATGTGTTACTGCCTAAATAAGCAAGGCCATTTTGTTTGATTGCACATGAAGTAACACAATGACCTGAGAGACATGAAAAACTTACTCCAAATGCAATGAACTGTGGATTTTCCAGGTAGAGCCACACAGCTAACCAGCTAGGCATCCATATTAGCACACAGTTAGCTAATGTCTTTAGCTCCCGTCAGCCACCGAATATTGGCCTCAAACTAGGTGGAGTAGGCCGAGATCCTCACAAAGCAAGCAGATAGAAAACAGACCAGGTGGAGTAGGCCGAGATCCGCACACAGCAAGCAGGTAGACAACAGACCAGGTGGAGTAGGCCGAGATCATCACACAGCAAGCAGGTAGACAACAGGCCAGGTGGAGTAGGCCGAGATGCTCACACAGAAAGCAGGTACACAACAGAAGCATACGGTTTTCACCTACCCATATAATTGCAGATAGGAATGGCAGATATGTCATTGTGGCTGGTACGCTGATACAGACCAAGGTTTTGCTGGTTAATATTTACGCTCCAAATTTTGATGATCCTGATTTTGCGAATAGGTTACTGAGCAGTCTTACCTTTATAAATACCCATCTGATCATTTTTGGTGGAGATTTGAATTGTGTTTTGAATCCTGTTTTGGATCGTTCTAGTTCTCGTGCTGTGTCTCAATCTGCAATGTCTAAATCGTTCTCCGATTTTGTGTCACAGAACGGCTTGGTAGACCCATGGCGATGTCGCAATCCCGGGATAAAAAAATTCTCATTTTTCTCCCCGGGGCATTATTCATATTCCAGAATTGATTCTTTTTTTTTTATTAATAGCCGTCTTAATTGCTCCGTTTTATCTACAGATTATTTGGGCATTGTGATCTCTGATCATGCTCCTCTAGCATTGGATATCCAATTCTTAACCCATAAACCCTACACAATCTCTTTGGCGGTTTAATTTGCATCTTCTGGCAGACCAGGATTTCTGTTGCGTCTATTTCTAAAGCTAATGATGAATTCTTATTGTTTAATTGTCTTGACTTTACTCCATGTTTATTATTATTAGAGACTCTGAAAGCCTATCTCAGAGAGCAAATCGTTTCGTACTCTGCTTTCATATATCAGGAGCACAGAGCTAAACTCAGGGAAATTTCATCGGCTATCAGCCAACTCGATCAGAACGACGCGCCCAAACCTTCTCCAGAGCTATACAAACAACGTGTTAAGTTGCAAGCAGAATTCGATCTTCTCTCCACTAAGGTAACTGAATGCATGTTACTACAAACTCATGGATCATAGATTGTCAGCTCATCAGCTAGGACGGCAGGCTGCATCACGCCTAATACCACAGATTAATAATGACTTAAATGTTACCGTTACCGATCCCATAGAGATCAATGCAGTATTTAAGTCATAGTACTCTGCTCTTTATAAATCTGAATGCCTTACTGATAATAAAAGACGGGGTGATTTCTTTCAAGGTGTCGATTTTCCTGTTTTTGATACTGTCTCTGTAAGGGACTTGGACTCTCCACTATCTCTTGATGAAATCAGAGCTTCAATAAAGGCGATGCAGTCTAATAAATCTTCAGGCCCAAATGGTTTTCCAGTTGAGTTTTAAAAAAAGTTTATGGATAAATTGGCACCAGCTGTTCCTTGGTGTGTTCAATGAATCTCTGGATCAGGGCGTGCTACCGCCCACTTTTAATCAGTCCTCAATAGCCCTTCTCTTGAAAATGGGCAAGGATCCCAACCTGTGCGGGTCGTACAGACCGCTGTCGCTGCTGAATGCCGATGTAAAAGTGCTGGTGAAAGTGATTGCATCCTGGTTAGAAAATCTAATACTACGTATCATATCTATAGAGCAGACTGGATTCATAAAAGGGCGACATTCATTTTTTAACACTCATACACTTTTCAATAGAATTTATTCTAAGCAGTCATCTCCTTTCCCTGAGTTTGTAGTCTCATTGGATGCTGAAAAAGCGTTTGATAGAGTCGAGTGGGAATACCTGTTTGCAGTATTCAAGAAATTTGGGTTCGGTGATACATTTGTCTCCTTTTCCAAATCTCCGCAAGCCAGTGTAAGTATAAATAATATTAGCTCTGATTATGTCTCAGGCGTGGAGTGCCCGCTGTCGCCACTGCTATTCGCCCTTGCCATTGAGCCATTATCAATTAAACTTAAATGCTCATTAGCCTTTAAGTGTATAACTCGCAAGTGGGTGGAATATAAGGTATCCTTATATGCTGATGATTTGTTGCTATATGTGACTGATCCTGCAAACTCTGTTCCTGTCATTTTATCTCTCTAGGATGATTTTGGCTCTTTCCCAGGATATAAACTGAATTTCCATAAGAGTGAGTGTTATTCGGTAAACAATACCGCTCTACAACTTCAGCATCTGAATCTGCCATTTAAATTCAACAGTTCAAGCTTTAAATATCTTGGTATTATGGTGACCTGTTCCTTACCCAAACTTTTTCATGCCAATCTTGCTCGGATTTTCATAGTTGGAGCAGTCTGCTTCTGTCTTTAACGGGAAAAAATCAATGCAGTTAAAATTAACGTTCTGCCCAAGTTTCTTTATTTTTTTCAATCGCTTCAACTATTTTTACCTACATTTTTGTTGATTCTTTAGATAGAATCATTAATTATTTTCTTTCGGGTGGAAAACTGCCCAGAATCTGTAAGACTTTATTGCAGAGATGTCGGCTCACTGGTGGGCTTGCTTTGCCCAATTTTTAAATATACTACTGAGCTGCACATATTCAAACACTGAACTTCTGTACCAATTCAACAGAATTCACTTGGTGCAATCTAGAGCTACTGTCTTGTAGATCATCCTCTGTATCTGCTCTGCTTTGCTCACCTTTTCTGAGCAAACCATCTCGATATACTGACAATCCAGTCGTACTGAACACACTTAAGATTTGGTTTCAGTTTAGGCGTCACTTTAAATTTAGGGCTCTATCAGCACTGGGTCCCTTGAATAAAAATCATTTGTTTCCCCCGTCACTTTTAGATTCAGCTTTCTCACTATGGCACGAAAAAGGCATCGAGCAACTTTATAATTTGTACAAAGATGGCATCTTTAGAAGTTTTACCAGCCTGTCCGTGAAGTATGGGCTGCCTACAGCTCATTTTTTTCGATATCTCCAAGTCTGCAGCTTTGTATCTAAATGCCTTCCCGAATTTCCCTCTGTACCCCCAAAGCAACCTTGGGAGAGTTTAGTCACGTTTACTCCACACCAGCGTATTTTTATTTTCCGGATATACAGTTTCATTTTATCTCTCAATAGCTGTAATACAGATAAAACCAGCACCGCTTGGGAGGAGGAGTTAGGGCGGCAGTTTGGTGACGAACGTTGGGAGAAGGCCATAGATAGGATACGGTCTACCACTTCCTGTGCCCGCCTCAGTCTAATTCAGTTTAAGGTTTTGTACAGAATTCATCTTTCCAAATCGAAACAGGCAAATAAATATCCCAGGGTTGAGGACAGATGTGACAGATGTCATGCTTCCCCCTGTCATTTAAGTCATATGATTGTTCTGTGCCCAAAATTACATACATTCTGGACAGGTTTTTTTCGGCATTATGTCCTCCATATTTAAGGTGCAATTGACACCATGCCCACTGATCACTATATTTGGGTTTACCAATGAGTCAGTATCACTGAGTTCTGTACACAAAGATGTTTTAGCCTTCTCATCTTTGTTGGCCAGACGTTGCATAATTCTGCACTGGAAAGCAATAGGATGCCCCTCCATCTCTTGGTGATTTACAGATTTGATGTTTTTTTCTTAAGTTGGAGACAATAAAATATACACTGAGGGGTTCTACTGACATCTTTTTTTTGCAAGTGGCAACCTGTTATTCCTTATTTTAGGAGACTACGGGTGTTACCTGATTAACGATCTAAATCGGTCGAAATTGGACTGTATACATAACCTTTCTTTTGTTTCTTCAGTTGTTTTAAAAGGGGGATGTGGGGTGTGTGTGCGTGCGCATGTGTTCGTGTCTTTGTCTGGGGGTTTGTTTGTGTTTTGTGTGGTGGGGTTGGGATGATTGCTCTTTGTTGCATAGAAAAGAAAAAAGGAGAATTTCTGTTTACATTTTTGTATTTGTGATTGTTGATTCTTTAATAGAACGAATTGGATTTTTTTTTTTTTTCAAATAAAAAGATTAAATTAAGTGGTAAAATATAAATTCTCATATTTATCAGAATAATTTAATAAAAAAAATAGCAAAATTTCATTGGAAAATGTGTATGACAGATCAAGTTCTTACAAGATAATGTGAAATTATGACTTTTCATATTCATATTCAGGCACCATTTAACTAAAAACCATTGATATTGCAAAAATTTTATGCAAAACATGATGACAAACAATGGTTTGAAAAAATTACATTTTTTTATAAAATATTTATTGCTTTTTTTTTAAATATTGAATTTCATATTCATAATCATAATTTAAAAAAAAATATCAGTTAACCTTCATTATAAAAATATAAATTATATGTGCATGGAAAACCTTTGAAAAAGTGCCATAAGTGAACGCAAATCAATAAAGTGTCTATACAAATAAAGATTTTATAAAAATATGACTTAAAAATGTGATAGTAATTGTAAAAATATATATATTTTTTATAATCATAATTTATTAAAAAACGTAAAAAAAAAGTGCAATATGTGAGCAAAAAGACTCAGATTAAAAACCATGGGCTGAGAAAATTATGATTTTTTTTACATAACAAAATATAATAGTCATTATTAAAATATAAATTTTTATATTCAGAAGCATATGTTCATGAAAGACCTTTAAAAAATTGGCATTAAGAAACAAAAAAACCAAAAAATGTGCCCATACTAATCATATTTTGACAAATACCTATGACATTTACATTTAAAATGATAGTTATTGTGAAAATATTAAATTTCATATTTGAAAGCATCGTTTAATGAAAAAACATTAAAAAGTGCAATATGCAAACAAAAAAAGTACATTAAAAACCATGGTCTTGGAAGAATATAACATAAAAAAGGAAATTCATGAAAAAATGTTGAAAAGTACATAAATTCAATGAAATACGTGACAAATCACGTTTTTACAAGTTATTGTAAAAATATAAATGGTCATATTCATAAGCATTATTTTACAGTAAATCGTTAAAAAGTGCAATAAGTGAATTAAAAAGGTTTCATGATAAACCATGTTTTGACATAAATATGACTTTTCTCATATAAATATAAAATTAATATGTAAAATATACATTTTAATATTGAAAGAAATAATTTCATGAAAAACTATTAAAAAAAGTGCTAAAATTTTTTTTTTGCAAAGCGTGATGACAGTTTGAAAAAAATGTGACGTCTAAAAAAATTTTATATGTATAAAATATTATGTAATATTTCAAATACTATTGACTATTGAAAAGTACAAAAAGAGAATGAAATGTGTGAGAAAGTCATGATTACAGTTTTTCAGAAATGCTAAAACACAAAAGCCAATCCTCTAAACCAAATGACCAGTTGTCTAAACACATTTACTAAATCTAGCCATCATTTTCCAATATCATAAACAATTTTCTTTGCTAAAACACAATTTGCAAAAGAACTCTGCTCATATTCTCAAATGAAAGCTCATGTGATGCAAAATGCTTGCCACAGTCAGCAATATTTGAACACAATGAACACACCTGGCGTCATTCATTACACACAACGACTCAAAATTGAAGACACTTGCTGCTAATGCTGTGACCACATGTACAAGTTCAGAGTGCACAGTTTGCTAAAGATTCCAAACCAACACAATGGATGAATGCAGAGTCAGGGGAAGAGAAATTCGAGTCAGAGGAGGGAGAAGAGCTGGCCATGGAAGAAGAGGAGCAGGCCAACGAGGAAGAGGAGTTTAAATCAGTGGAGGAAGAGGAGCAGGCTAATGAGGAAGAGGAGTTTAAATCAGTGGAGGAAGAGGAGCAGGCCAACGGGGAAGAGGAGTTCAAATAAGAGGAGGAAGAGAAGCAGGCCAACGAGGAAGAGGAGTTCAAATCAGAGGAGGAAGAGGAGCAGGCCAACAAGGGAGAGGAGAAGGTCCAGGAGGGAGAGCAAGACAACCTTGCACCATTATTACGGACGAGATGCGAGCAACAGTCATTGACCATGTCATTGTCCATGACATGACAATGGCTGAAGCAGGACTACGAATCCGTCCAAACTTGAGTAGGTTCACCGTGGCCACCATTATCAGGGCATTCAGACAACACAACAGGTATTGCTTTCTTTGTCACAATACAATTTTACAAGCCTGTGAAAGTAGTCTATTGGTTTTAAATCGGTTGTTACTGTATTGTAAAACTGACAACACATGTTTCTTTCTTTAGAGTTGAAAGAATGCCACATAGAGGTGGGAGGGTTGCCATATTTACAGCGGCACAAGAAACCCTCATTGTGGATATGGTTCGTGAGAACAACCTCATCAGACTCCGGGAGATCAGAGACAAAGTGATTGCCGATAATGTCCACTTTTGGAAGCATTGATGATGTCAGCTTGGCCACAATAGACCGAGTTCTCCGGCACCAAAAGATGCGGATGAAACAGGTCTATAGGGTTCCCTTTGAGCGCAACTCTGCGCGACACAAAGACCTACGTTACGAGTATGTGCAAGTAAGTATACATCCATGTTCACAGTACAGTTAGTAGACATACTGTGTTGCTCAGTAGCCTACTGTTGTTCTGAACACCTGTGCACTTTCACATTTTCACAGAGGATATTACAGTTGGACATAATGGCCAGACATTATGAGTACCTCTTCCTGGATGAGGCTGGCTTCAACCTGCAGAAACGAAGGCAAAGAGGCCGTAACATCCTTGGCCAAAGAGCCATCACTGAGGTTCCTGGCCAACGGGGGGGTAATATTACTCTTTGTGCGGCCATGGGTTTGGAGGGGCTTGTCCACCGGCTTGCTGTCCTTGGGTCTTACAACACCCAACATCTCCTCACCTTCCTAGAGGAGCTAAAAGACATCCTCCTGGACCGCCAACAACACCATCCTGGGCCCGCACATCAAATTTATGTGATGTGACAAAACACACCAAATCAGAGAGTGGTTCACCACCTACAGTAACCACTTTTTACACGTCTGTCTGCCACCCTACTCCCCTTTCCTGAACCCTATAGAGGAGTTCTTCTTATCAAGGAGATGGAAGGTTTATGACAGACAACCATACACTAGAGAGAACCTCCTAAGGGCAATGGAGCTGGCCTGTGTTGACATCCCAGTGGAGGCCTTCCAAGGACGGATTCACCATTCCGGGGCGTTTTTCCCGTAGTGCCTGGCAAGAGACAATATAGCCTGCGATGTGGATGAGGTGATGTGGCCCGATGCAGCTCAGCGACATGATGCCGCACAGTGATTGTGGTGTGTGTGGTGTGGTTAAAAATATGCATTGGCAGTTATGAAACAAAGAACCTTCTCACAAATTGAGCATTGTGTTTTCAATTGTTTTGCTGTAGTGTGTAATGATGTGTATAGTGTTTACATTTTTTAAAGCTTCGAGCTGCCTTTTGATGTGAAAGTTTGAGGTTCGAAAGTGAGAAGGTGTCATTGTGTTTATGTAGATTTAGAAAAGGGTGTTGTGTTTAGACATTGGGGAACATGGAGTAAACGTTTGTGAAATGTGTTTTAGCATTTGAGAAAAACTTTAATCAAAAACGAACTCAAAACTCATATTTTGCAAAGAGCTGTGGCGACCCCTACTGGAATGAGCTTCTTGAAAATGCGATTCCGCAAGTCTCAGTCTTCTAGGACGAAGAGAAAGCGGTTTTTCGATCCAAGCATATTTTTACAAACAGCATGCGCTTACCCATGATAAATTTACATGGTAATAATTAGATTTTATATTACAAAACATTTTCTTTCAAAAATATTAATTTTCATATTCATAATTTCATAAAAACTGTTGAAAACTGCAAAAAAAAAAACAATTGTTAGAAACTCATAAAACGAAACAACAGCACATATTTGGCAAAGTCTTCTACGTTCTGTCAAAAATGTGCCATTTTATCATAAAAAATATGATGAAGGAAAATATTTTCATTAGAACAAAAAGTTCTTAAAACCGAACGAGAAACAAAAATGTAAAAAATTTTAACCCATTAAAAAGTCTAACAATTACACTGAAAACTTGACATGACAAATCATGTTTTGACAATAATATGACTTTTTGTTTATTTCTATTTTAATTTTAATTTTCTTTATTTCTTTTTGTTTGTTTGTGTAGTTAGTTTTATGTTGTGTTTATCTCATTCATTAAACGGTGTATTTGTCATAAGTGATTGTCTCTGCATGCCGCTCACATTTTAAGGTTCCTGCAACATTCGATCTGAACTACATGCTCAATTAATTGTACTGTATAAAGTAAAGGGGGGGTTGCGTCTTTCTCGGCCGGGGAGATACCTCTTTTATAGAATTCATAAAGATTATATTGTCTGTTCCCCGGACGAACAGACCAAACAAGTGTAACGTTAATTCCATTACCGTCAATTCAACTTAATTTAAATATTTAGGAGTAACTATAACCCGTTATAATTACTCATAAATATTCCCTTTTCTTTGCGAGCTAAATTCGCTACACTGCACTTTTTTTTTTTTTACGTTTTTCATTAAATGATAGTTTTATATTTTGACAATAATACATTTAATAATTACATTTTAAAGGTTAACATAATATTTTTGTAAAAACTTGATTTGTACAGTCATTTTATTGTTTTGCGTTCACTTATTTACTTATATTTAATAACATTTTCCTTTTGAATGCTAATTGATACTTTTTTATAAAATTGATTATGAACATGGAATTTAATATTTTAATAAAAACAATAAATATTTTATAAAAGAAAGTCATATTTTTTTCAAACCATTGTTTATCACGTTCTGCATTGAATTTTTGCACTTTTAACAGTTTTTAGTTATATGATCCCCATGAATATGAAAAGTCATTTCACATTATCTTCTAAAAACTTTGTCATACACATTTTTCAATTAACTTTTGCACATTTTTTTTTCCTGAAATTATTCATTTCAATATGAACATTTATATATTACCAGTTAATTTCATATTTATAAAAGAAAAGTCATATTTATCTTAAAAATTTTCTTTAACTTTTTGCACTTTTAAAGATTTTTTTTGTAAAATTATGAATGTGAATGTGAACGTTCATATTTTTACAATAACTTGTAAAAATTTGATATTGTCAAATATAAATTTTTCATTGAATTTTTGCACTTTTTAACAGGTTTTTTTTCTGAAATTATTCTGATGAATTACCAATTAATTTAATCTTTTAATTTAAAAATTAAATATTTTTTGATCAAACCATGGTTTTAATGTAAGTTTTCTGCTTAAAAATTACATTTTTTTTTACTGCTTTCCATTGAATGACGCTTATGAATATGAAAATTTACATTTTCTCAGGAAAATATCCTTCTGTATATGAAAATTTATAATTTACTAATTAATTGGTGAAGAAGGCCAGGTCCTGGTGAAGAAGGCCCGGCATCGTCTATCCCATCAGAGAAGCTTAAGGGACTTTAAACTACCCTCTCAAGTGCTAAAGACTTTCTACAACTGCACCATTGAGAGCGTTCTGACGGGTAGCATCACTTCCTGGTTCAGGAACAGCACCATGCAGGACAGGCGAGCCCTCCAGAGGGTGGCGCGTTCAGCTGAACGTACCATTCACACCGAGCTCCCTAACCTGCGGGACATCTACAGCACGCGGTGCAGGACCAGAGCCAGGAAGACTGTTAAGGACCTCAGCCATCCCAACAATCGACTCATATAAATATGAAATGCTTCCCCTCCCTGAAAGCAAACACTGAAAAACTCTGGACTCGCACAGCACAGTGCACTTTATACCACATCATACCGCACATGGACACTTTATGGACAATTACATAAACCACCTCAATTTGTTTACTGTTTTACAGCTTACTGCCATAAGTATTTTTTGTATATACATCTTTTTTTCTCATATATATCTCACATATATCTTTAGATATTCTTATATTCTTATATATAGAGAGACATCAGCACTAATAGAATTAAATTTTTTAACCAGGACAGAAACGTAGTCGTTCACAATCACTTACAGGTTACCTAAGAAAGAAATGCCAATGCGTCCCCTGACCCATATGGTTCGGGAAAGGCCGGCCCATTACAATTTCAAAAGGTGACAGTTTAGTAGTTGAAGATGGGGTCATTCTTATTTCTGTGAGTACTGCCAGGAAAACAACAGTCTAATTTCGGCCTGTATCAATGCAGGCTTTAGTTAAACATTCCTTAATGGTTCTGTTTATTCGTTCTACCAGTCCAGCTGACTGTGGGTGAAAGGGAATATTAAAATGCCAATCAATTGCTAAGCTTTTAGCCAAAAGTTGTGTTATTTTAGAAGCAAGAGGTGTGCTGTTATCACTTTCAATCACACTAGGGATCCAAAATCTAGAGATGATCTCTTTCATTATTATTTTTACAACTGCTTTAGCGTTCTCTGTAATGCATGCAAATGATTTCGGCCACTTACTAAATCTGGCAATCATAACTATAGGTATCACAAATTTCCTACAGGTGGCATATAGGGTGGATGACCTTCAGACATCTGACATGCACTTGTAAGTGCCACCAACTCAGCTTGTGCAGATGTGTATGGTAATGATTTAGCTTCAACTATTTCATCAGGTAATCTTACAACCGCATATCCACATAAATACACATCAGAGGGTTTTGAACATGATCTATCTACATATAGGAAATCCCCCTCTTCTAGGGCCGTATCTAAAAGATCGGGCCTACAAGAGGTCTCTTGTTCAATGTGTTTAATGCAATCGTATGCGTCATCAAAACCATCTAGGTCAATAAAGTCTAGCAGATCACACAGCGCTACTACAGCTGAGTGCGGCTGAGAAAAAGGTTTAATGGTTAAGTTTTCTGTCACCGTGATTTCATAACCAGATCTTGTGTGTTGAGGTTAAGTAAAATAGCTGTTACCTGATGTGAGTTGTACAGTAACAAAGGATGTGACAGCACCATTTCCTCAGCATCCTCGATCATCAGAGCCACTGCACTGCAAACATCAGGGCAACCCTTGTGCTATGTTGTCTAAAGATTTGAAAAGATACGCAACAGGGTGATATCTGTCACCATGTTCCTGGGCTAGAATCCCCGCAGCCCCCAGCCTGAGCCAGGACATTGCAAACAACCACTGAGTCTTTGTGGCAGTCTTGCTCAGTCAGTCCTGTGACAAGGATGTCATCTACGTATTGAAGGATGCAGGTTGTTTCTGGAAAGTGTATATCGGCCCAAGTTCTGTGCCCTACAGCGGTGAAAACGGTTAGCGAGTCAACAAAACCTTGAGGAAGACGGGTCCAGATGAATTGACGTCCCCTATAGGTAAACGCAAAAAGCGGCTGCGTTTCTGAGGCCAAAGGGCCACTGAAATAGGCAAAACAAAGTTCAATAACAGTAAAAAATCTGTGAGTTGCTGGTATAGAGTTAACAATGGTAGCTACATTGGGCACCGATGGAGCTAACGGAATAACTATTTTACTAATTTCTCGTAAATCTTGAGTTAGCCTCCAGCATTTTTATTCCGCATTCAAATCTGGATTAATCGGTGTGTTATAAGGTGAATGTGTCTCAATCAAAACACTTTGTGACAATAAATTGTCAATAACTGGAGCAATGTCAACATTCTTCTCTTATGACAATGGATATTGTTTAACAAAAACTGGATGGCGTGTTTTCATGAGTGCATGATACATTTACCTGAATTAAACCTGCCCCGTCTTTGTGAGAGGCCCATAATTTAGGGTTAACTTCACCTAAATTTGGCTCATCAGGCAGGGTGTCTGTACTACCACGGAAGAAATATTTCGGATGTGGCTGTGGCTCAGTTGAGAGCATGACGACAGAAGGAAAAGAAAGTAAAACATTGGATTAAAATGAAACAGAAACACCATTCCCTTTTTATGCATCATATCTCTTCCTAAAAGGTACAAAGATGAGTTTGGAATGATTGTGAAGCTATGATAAAAAAAAAATTAAAAATTTATTATTGTATAATTTATTTATTTATCTATTTTTTTCGTGGATTCTTTTAGATACTTCAGACAAAATCACCTATATAAGCCAGACCATAAAGAAACATCTTCTAATCTTACGTCTTAATGTCTAAGGTGAGGAAAACATTGTCGTGACGGATTCATCCCACCATAGAAAATTGTTATCATTAATTTACCAATTAATGCATAACCAGGACATGAACACACATGCAGCCCTATTGGCTGGCAAATGGGACAGTCCCCGCAAGCAAGGAAGTATCCTAAAACTTACCTTGATGCATGATTTACCTTCAGATATTGCTGGAAAGTATCTTGCTTTTCTCGCAACAAATTTTGTATTAAAAAAATAATTTCTTTAAACCATTGTTTGTCATCATGTTTTGCCTTGATTTTGTGCACTTTTAACGGATTTTAGTTAAATTATGCTTATGAATATAAAAATTCATATTTTCACTGTAATTCATATTTTTATGAAAAAGCTAAAAATTTCTTTAAAAAACTTATTAAAAAGTCTTTTTTTTTTCAAACCATTGTGTCATCATGTTTTGTCTTGAATTTTTGCACTTTCAACGGTTTTTAGTAAAACGATGCTTATGAATATGAAATGTTTTTTATTGAATTTTTGCATTTTTTATTACAGTTTTTTAAGAAATAATGCCTTTCAATATGAAAATAATATTTTACCAATTAATTTCATATTTATATGAGAAAAGTCATATTTCTAGGTAAATAATGCTTATGAATATGATAATGCTTATGAATATGACCATTTATATTTTCACAATAACTTGTAAAAACTTTAATTTTCATGTTTTCACTTGAAATTTTGCACTTTTTAAACATTTTTCAAAAAATAATTCTGATGAATATGAGAATTTGTAATTTTACCAATTAATTTAATATTTTTATGAAGTTATATTTTTCTAAGTCCATGGTTTTTATTGTAATTTTTTTGCCTCATATTGTACTTTTTAAATGTTTTTTCATTAAACGATGTTTATAAATATGACAATTAATATTTTTACAACAACTATCACATTTTCAATGAAAATGTCATGTATTTGTCAAAATATAATTTGTATGGTCACTTTTTTGTTTTTTGTTTCTTAATAGCAATTTTTTAAAAGGTTTTCCATGAACATGTGCTTCTGAATATAAAATTTAATATTTTTTAACTTCACATTTCATTTAACTTTTTAACATTTTTTCATTTAATTGTGCTTATAAATATGAATTTTTTTTTAATGAAAAACGTTATATTTCTGTCTAAACATATTTTGTCATGTCACCGTTTCATGCACTTATTGCACTTTTTAATAGTTTTTAATGTAATTATGCTAATGTATATAAAAATTCATATATTCATAATAACTCATTTTTTTTGATAAAGGTGAACTCATTTCTATTTTACTTATTAATTTCATATTCATATAAGAAGAGTCATCTTCTTCTTCTTCTTTCGGCTGCTCCCATTTGGGGTCGCCACAGCGGATCATCCGTCTCCATACCACTCTGTCCTCTACATCTGCCTCTTTCACACCAACTACCTGCATGTCTTTCCTCACCACATTCATGAACCTCCTCCTTGGACTTCCTCTTTTCCTCCTACCTGGTGGCTCCATCCTCAGCATTCTTCTACTAATATAACTCATGTCCCTTCTTTGCACATTTCCAAACTATTTCAATCTTGCCTCTCTGACCTTGTCACAGAAACGTCCTAAATGGGCTGTCCCTTTAATTAACTCATTTCTAATTTTGTCCATCCTCATCATTCCTAACGAAAATCTTAACAACTTTAGCTTTGCTACCTCCAGCTTCACCTCCTGTCTTTTACTCAATGTCACTGTCTCTATTCCATACAACATTGCAGGTCTCACCACACTCCTATAAACTTCTCCTTTTATTCTTGCAGGTACCCTACTATTACAAATCACTTCTGTCACTCTTCTCCACCTACTCCACCCTGTGCGCACTCTTTTTTACTTCTCTAACACACTCTTCAATACTTTGCATTGCTGACCCCAAGTACCTGAACTCCTCCACCTTCTTCACCTCTTCTCCATGCAACCACACCACTCCACTGCTCTCCCTCTCATTTAAACAAATGTGTCTACTCCTACTGACTTTCATTCCCCTTTCTCTGCAGCACATACCTCCACCTTTCCAGGCTTTTCTCAACCTGCTCACTACTCTCACCACAAATTACAATATCATCCACAAACATCATAGTCCAGGGAGACTCCTGTCTGACCTTGTTTATCAAGCTGTCCATCACCACTGCAAACAGGAAAGGGCT
Source organism: Silurus asotus (assembly GCA_024362625.1). Taxonomy (NCBI): domain Eukaryota; kingdom Metazoa; phylum Chordata; class Actinopteri; order Siluriformes; family Siluridae; genus Silurus; species Silurus asotus. The sequence continues at coordinate 2,122,895 of MU551562.1, read as the reverse complement.
CAGGGCCGATCCATGATGCAGTCCAACCTTCACCTTGAACCAGTCTGTCGTTCCTACTGCACACAATACTGTTGTCACACTGTCCTCATACATGTCCTGCACCACCCTCACATACTTCTTTGACACACCTCACTTCCTCATACAATACCACAACTCCTCTCTTGGCACTCTGTCATACGCTTTCTCTAAATCCATAAATACACAATGCAATTCCTTCTGTCCTTCTCTATACTTCTCCACCAACATTCTTAAAACACAGAGAGCATATGGGGTTGCTTTTTCATGAAGCTCACACTACAGTCTTCCTCTTTCAGTTTCCACCATCTTATTCTTCTTTCAGTCCTCACTCTCCTCCTCTTCTTCTTCACCTGCAAAACCATCCTACAGACCACCATCCGATGCTGTCTAGCTAGACTGTCCCCCGCCAACACCTTACAGTCTCCAATCTCCTTCAGGTTGCATCTCCTACATAGAACATAGTCCACCTGTGTGCACCTTCCTCCACTCTTATAGGTCACCCTATGGTCATCCTTCTTCTTAAAATACATATTCACCAGTGCCATTTCCATCCTTTTAGCAAAATCTACCACTATCTGCCCTTTTACATTCCTCTCCTTAAAACCATACCTACCATTCACCTCCTCATCACCTCTGTTCCCTTCACCAACATGTCCATTAAAGTCTGCCCCAATCACCAATCGTTTATTCCTAGGTACAATATCTACCACTTCATCTGAATCACTCCAGAATCTTTCCTTCTCCTCCATCTCACAGCCGACTTGTGGAGCATAGGCACTGATGACATTTATCATCATCCCTTCAACTTCCACCTTCACGTTCATCACCCTACCAGAAACTCTCTTTACCTCCACTACACTCTTACTGTACTCTTCCTTCAGAATCAACCCTACACCATTTCTCTTTCCATTCACACCATAATAGAACATTTTAAACCCACCTCCAATGTTCCTGGCCTTACTCCCTTTCCACTTGGTCTCCTGAACACAAAACATTTCTACCTTTCTCCTCTCCATCATATCAGCTATCTCTCTCCCTTTTTACCAGTCATAGTACCAACATTTAAAGTACCAACCCTAACCTCTACTCTCCTGCACCTCTTCTTTCTTTGCCGTCTCTGTAGACATCTTCCTCTTCTCCTTCTCCTCCTTCGGCCAACAGAAGCCCAATTTCCAGTGGTACCCTGTTGGCTAACGATACCTGTGGCGGTCATTGTTAACCCGGGCCTCGACCGATCCGGTATGAAATTCTTAATCGTGACCTGCATATTCGATTTAGGACATGTTTTACGCTGGATGCCCTTCCTAACGCAACCCTCCCCATTTATCCAAGCTTGGGACTTGCACTAAGAGTGCACTGACTTGTGCCTCCCTAATGACTGGGTTAAATGATGACAAACAATGGTTTGTAATATTTTATTGAAAAATTAAATGTAATATTTTTATGTAATATTTTAATAAAAACAATAAATATCTTTAGTTATTCTTTATTTATTGTTTTTTTATTATTACATTTCATATTCATAATCATAATTTTATAAACAATTATTAATTAACATTCATCATGAAAATATGAGTTATTGTGAAATAAAAATCATATGTTCATAGAAAAAGGGTTTTTTTGTATATATGATTTATAATTCACGATAGCTCATTTTCATGATGAATGTTAATTGATAATTTTTTAATAAAATTATGATTATGAAAATGAAATGTAATATTTTAATAAAATCAAGAAATATTTTATAAAAGAAAATCATATATATTTTTTTTTTTCTATTTTTGCGCTTACAGTTTTTGGTTAAATTATGCTTATGAATATGAAAAGTCATAATTTCACATTATCTTTACATTTATTCTTTACTTCCCCAACACACTCTCCATTACTTTGCACTGTTGACCACAGGCACCTGAACTACTCCACCTTCTCCACCTCTTCTCCCTGCAACCGCACCACTCCACTGCATTTGTTTTCATTTACACAGATGTACTCTGTCTTCCTACTACTGACTTTCATTCCTCTTCTCTCCAGCGTGTACCTGTCACACTGTCCTCATACATGTCCTGCACCACCCTCACATACTGCTCTGACACACCTGACTTCCTTATACAATACCACAGCTCCTCTCTTGGCACTCTGTAGTACGGTTTCTCTAAATCCACAAATGCACAATGCAATTTCTTCTGTCCTTCTTTATACTTCTCCATCAACTTTCTCAAAGCAAATAAGGCATCTGTGGTGCTCTTCCTCGGCATGAAACCATACTGTTGCTCACAAATAGTCACTTCTTCTCTCAGCCTGGCTTCCACTACTCTTTCCCATAACTTCATGGTGTGACTGATCAACTTAATTCCCCTATAGTTACTTCAGGTCTGCACATATCCCTTATGTTTTTTTTTTTTTATTTTTCTTTTTTTTTTTTTTTAAATCAACATTCACAGATACAAAAATGTAAACAGAAATTCTCCATTTTTTCTTTTTAAACAACAAAAAGCAACACCCCCACCCCCCTAAAACACAAACAAACCCCCAGACAAAGACACGCACACATGCGCACACACACACACACACACACCCCACACACCCCTGTTTAAACAACTGAAGAAACCCTCAATGTTTCTTCAGAAGAACCCCTAAGAGTATATTTTATTTTCTGCAACTTAAAAAAAACGTCTGGCCAACAAAGATGAGGAGGCTAAAACCTCTTTGTGTACAGAACTCATCGATACCGACTCATTGGTAACCCCAAATATAGCGATCAGTGGGCATGGCGTCAATTGCACCTCAGATATGGAGGACATAATGCCGAAAAAAACTGTCCAGAATGTATGTAATTTCGGGCACAGAAAAAACATATGACTTAAATGACGGGGGAAGCATGACATCTGTCACATCTGTCCTCAACCACCGGATAGATTTTTTCCTGTTTCAACTTAGAAAGATGAATTCTGTACAAAACCTTAAACTGAATTAGACTGAGGCAGGCAAAGGAAGTGGTGGACCTTATCCTTTGGACCTAACCCTAACTGAAAAAGCTAAATTTAAAAGTGATAGGGGAAACAAATGATTCTTATCCAAGGGACTCAGTGCTGATAGAGCCCTACATTTAAAGTGAAGCCTAAACTGAAACCAAATCTTAAGTGTGTTCAGTACGACTGGATTGTCAGTATATCGAGATGGTTTGATCGGAAAAGGTGAGCAAAGCAGAGCAGATACAGAGGATTATCTACAAGACAGTAGCTCTAGATTGCACCAAGTGGATTCTGTCGAATTGGTCCAGAAGTTCAGTTTTTGGATATGTGCAGCCCCGTAGTTTATTTGAAAATTGGGCAAAGCAAGCCCACCACTGAGCCTACATCTCTGCAATAAAGTCTTACAGATTCTGGGCGGTTTTCCACCCCAAAGAAAAGAATTAATGACTCTATCTAAAAAATAAAAAAAATATGTACGTAAAAATAGTCAAAGCGATTGAAAAAATAAAGAAACTTGGGCAGAACGTTCATTTTAACTGCATTGATTTTTCGCGTTAAAGACTGCTCCACCTCTGAAAATCCGACTTCATGTCTGCCACAAGTGGAGCAAGATTGGCATGAAAAATTTTGGGTAAGGAACAGGTCACCGTAATACCAAGGTATTTGAAGCCTGAATAGTTGAATTTGAATGGCAGATTTGGACGCTGAAGTTGTAGAGCGGTATTGTTTACCGGATAACATTCACTCTTATGGAAATTTAATTTGTATCCCGAGAAAGAGCCAAAATTATCCAAGATAGATGACAGGAGCAGAGGCTGCGGGATCAGTCACATATAACAACAAATCACCAGCATATAAGGACACCTTATATTCCACCCCTTGCAAATTATACTTTTAAAGGTTAATGAGGATTTAAGTTGAATAGATAATAGCTCAATGGCAAGGGCGGATAGCAGTGGCGACAGTGGGCACCCCTGCCGGGTTCCACGCCCGAGACTGAAATAATCAGAGCTAATATAATTTGTACAAGCACTGGCTTGTGAAGATTTGGAAAAGGAGACCAATGTATCACTAAACCCAAATTTCTTTGATATTGCAAACAGGTATTCCCACTCGACTCTATGAAACGGTTTCTCAGCATCCAATGAGACTACAACCTCAGGCAAAGGAGATGACTGCTTACAGTAAATTATATTGAAAAGTGTATGAGTGTTAAAAAATGAATGTCGCCCTTTTATGAATCCAGTCTGCTCCATAGATATGATACGTGGTAGTACATTTTCTAACCGGGATGCAATCACTTTCGCCAGCACTTTTACATCGGCATTCAGCAGTGACAGCGGTCTGTATGACCCGCACAGGTTGGGATCCTTGGCCATCTTCAAGAGAAGGGCTGTTGAGGCCTGATTGAAAGTGATTGAAACTTTTTTTAAAAATCAACTGGAAAACCATCTGGGCCTGGAGCTTTATTAGACTGCATCGCCTTTATTGAAGCTATGACTTCATCAAGAGATAGTGGAGAGTCCAAGTCCCTTGCAGAGACCGTATCCACAAAATCGACACTCTGAAGGAAATCACCCAGTCTTTTATTATCAGTAAGGTATTCAGATTTATAAAGAGCAGAGTACTATGACTTAAATACTGCATTGATCTCTATGGGATCGGTAACGGTAACATTTAAGTCATTAATAATCTGTGGTATTAGGCGTGATGCAGCCTGCCGTCCTAGCTGATGAGCTGACAATCTCTTGGTTTGTCACCGTATTCATAATATGATCGACAGGTTTTTTTAGTTACAAATAATCTGTAGATACAACGGAGTGATTAAGATGGCTATCGATAAAAAAATAATCAATTCTGGAATATGAATGATGTACCGGGGAGAAAAATTATAATTTTTTTAGCCCGGGATTGTGACATCTCAATGAGTCTACCAAGCCGTTTTGTAACACGAAATCGGAGAACGATTTAGACTTTGCAGATTGGGACACAGCACGAGAACTAGAACGATCCAAAACAGGGTTCAAAACACAATTCAAATCTCCACCAAAAATTATCAGATGGGTATTTATAAAGGGAAGACTGCTCAGTAACCTATTCGCAAAATCAGGATCATCAAAGTTTGGAGCGTAAATATTAACCTGCAGAACCTTGGTCTAAATCAGCGTACCAGCCACAATTACATATCTGCCATTCCTATCTACAATGTTATGGGTAGGTAAAAACCGTATGCTTCTATTTACTAGAATGGCCACCCCTCGTGCCTTAAAATTGAAATTGGAGTGGAAAGTTTGACCCACCCAAGGACGGTGAAGCCTATGATGATCTCTGACTCGAAGGTGTGTTTCCTATAAAAATACTATCTCAGCGTGTAAGTGTTTCAGGTTGGTTAAAACCCTAGACCGTTTAATAGGATTACACATACCCCTAATATTCCAGCTAAGGAACCGGACAGGTGCACCACTGCCAGCTAAACGTGAGTCGGTATTAGTGTCAGCCATTCATCCAAAAACAACTACACAAAAAAAAAAAAGAAAACAGGACCTGTGAAGCCAGGGGGGTCCCCACAAACCAACACAAACACATACCCAACACACAAGTAGAGTCCCCATTCTAACAGTAACCCCAGGGGACAGCAACATAAACTTTCAAAGTAGAAACCTATCGCCGCCCACACAAATAAATGTGCTAACGAAACAGAGAACAAGCCTATCCTAAACAAAGAGAAGGCTCCAGCAGATTAAACACAACATAAATTATGCGCAACTATATTTAGTTCACGGCTACTCATCCCCGGTCTACATAAACATATAAACAATGTTTCTAAAAGGAGAATAATTTCCCAACATAAATCGAACAAGCACTTATGAAACAAACATTAAGTTTTTAGGATCACTTACACTTTGATTCCCGTAAAAATAACACTTAAAAAAATAAAATAAAAAAATCCCCAAAAAACGAACACATCAACACAAAGTGCATAAAGTTAAAGACCAGCATTGTCGAGAAAATAATTTTAATCAACCTTATCTAGCGTGTGTTATAATAAAACTAACATTAATCCAACAAAATTGACCTAATTAACTTAATAATCGATGTTGAACTTATTAGACACAATAGAAGTAGTTTGATAAAATCTATTAAATCTATATGTTAATCAAACCTTTATTGACACCAAGTATAAGTAAAATAGTAATAATAATAATAATAATAATAATAATAATAATAATAATAATAATAATAATAATAATGTATTTACATGTGTGAGTAGGATAGAGTCTAACTGAATGTTATGAGTGTATGGACTAGACAAAGAAGGACAGAAAACGACCTTGAGAGAGTTTAAGCATTTTTATTGGAACAACAAGGCGAGTGGGCTACTGCAGGTGCAGGAGACATAAAGGAGTAGCTAGGCCCAAGGCCGGGTGAAGGCGCAGGAGCACGGTGAATTGGCAAAGCAACAGGAGACATAGGGGAATAATCAGTGGGAGACCAGTGTGAAGGATAGGGAGAAAACAGTGGTCATGTCAGGGAGGCAGGAGCCTTCGCGGCGGCTGTTAAGGTCCGGAGAAGTCTGTGTGCCCATGTCACGCGTAGAAGTGCTCTGCACAATGCGAGGAGGCAGAAAGGGATTCTCTGGGACACTTGGCCTGGAGAGCTGTTCAAGAAATTGAGTAAGCTCAGCAGCAAGTGAGGAGAGCTGGAACTGGCGGAATTGTCTGCGAAGAATACCCATCGGAGACGCTCTAGGAGGTATGCGTGGTGGAGCTGAGCAAAAGAGACCAACAAAGATAAGATGTTAGGCAGGATAAAAACAGGGTGACAGCTGGGCGCAGGAAAAGGACAACACACAGTCCAAGAGAAGATTCTATACACGATGAAACAATCAGTTCAGAATGCACAACTAAAATATAATCTGAGCACTAAGTAATATAATCAAGCACATGTATACAGGCAATCTAATACACTGATGTAACTCAATTCAATAAAAGTAGAATAGCAAAAAAAAAAAAAAAAAGCATAATAAAAAGAATAAGGCACAACACTTACCCATTGCAGATGCAGGAAGACAAAATAGGCCGCAAAATGGTTGTTCACACTTGAAAGACGGAAGCAAGGTATGGTTGGATCTGGGGACAATAAAGGCTTTTATACACACTTATTTTTTTTAAATAAAACTAGATTAAGGCTAAAAATAAGGGGAAATTGGAAAAACAGGAACTCCAAATATGGTATTGGTTGGAGGAATGAACACCAAGACCAAAGATAAGGGGAATGGACAAAAGAAGGCAAGATCGAGACAAAAGGGGAATTACTCAAGGTAAAAAAATAAAAAAAAAAATAGAAAGATACGGTGGCTCAAGGGTATAAATACGAGCACGAAACGAACAGTCAGTGTACTTCTTCACTTTGGCGTGCTCTATCATTTGTTGATGTGCTGTTCATTTTGATGTGAAGTACCCACCTTCTATTGAGCTCATTGAACCGTGCATGGAATAAAGAAGTTTTGCTTTTACTCATCCAGGACTGAGGATTCTTCATTGGCGGTTTGTGTCATTTATATTTGTGTCTTTTCTAGAATTGGCTGGGCATTATTGGCAATCCTCTGAGCAAAGAATCCACCCTCGATGTGTCGCCTCAGAGATGGGCTCTGAGTTCCGACATATATAATGGCGCCCAACTTGGGGCCCTAAAGGTCAGTGCAAAGGTCGAAAACCTGAACAGGGGACCGAGCATCCTGTGGGCTGCAGCCGCTGGAAACAAAAATCAGAGAAAAAGGTAAGCAGACACCTGTTATACTCAAAGTCTGTGATTAGAACTGTATGCCTATGAGGTTGTCGACCCCGGGGAGGGTATAGACTGCTGGCCTAGGGCCAAAGAACTATTGGGTGGACAATTAGGGTTGGATGAGTATAAGCAAAGGTGAAAACTTAAGTTGTAAGGTGGAGAGTCACTGCGTATAGAGACGCAGGGTGGGACCCACGTGAATAAAGTTGTGAGGTGGAGAATCACTGCGTATAGAGACGCAGGGTGGGACCCACGTGAAACTACGGCTAAATTATTTGTACCTTAGTCTGTCGGACTTTTCATATGGTCTAATTAGGTTGCAGACTATGCAGACCAAAATCGTGTGACCCAAAAGTGAAGTCTTGGAGATTCGGGTTCAAGTCCCAATGTGAGAAGGTAACACTTCTCATATGGTCTAAAAACAGGAAAGATACCATAGGTCTTTACTAGGGGATCCAGGTTCGTAACCCGGGGTGGAAAGGGTACATTTAAAAGGTTGTGAGTTTTCAGTATAAGAGCAAAAGGCTCGGAGAGTCACCGTTACGAGTACGGGGTGGGACCCGAGGATATTGAGATTATTGAGATGAAGTGATGGCCATGTGTACATGTACGGTAAAAAGAGAAATGTTGTAACTGCAGTTGCGTGAGTGTTGTCATATTGTTCGCGAAAAGCGTGTTTTGTGAAAACCGGATTTATAGTTGTGTTTTCATGTATGTTGATGTTTTGTCTATGAATTTATATGTATGCTTGTGTATTTACTATTGCTTGCTGTTTGCGTATGCTGATTGGCATGATGCTGAGTTTGTGAGTATACTCATATTATTTGCATATCTGTATTATTTATAAATAGCATGGTATATACGCGCACACATTATAAGCACAGGAGAGCTGCGCGTGGACGAGAGACGGAGCAGAAAAGAAGGGGGCATAGGCGCACGGAGTATAGCACACACAGTGTTCGCTCGCTGACACACACACACATACATGCATACACTCGGACGTACACATCTGGAAACCTCAACTGTCCTTACTGTGTTGCCCAGTGTTGCGCACCCTAGTGGAAGCCCCTAAACCTGGTAAAGCCGTGATACACCTGTTTGATTTCATGGCAGAGCCGAACACTGAAGACGAGGAACCATTGATAGAATTAAATGCAGAAGTACCTGAACAATTTAATTATTGCTCATGACTGACGACAACTGTTGTAGTAGAACCTAAAGAGGTTTTATAGCAGAGGTGTAGAGGTGTAGCCACCTCAATTCTAGTTGATAAAATCAACTCGTTAAGTGGACAGAGCCGGAAAAATCCAACACGACCTTGTAAGACAGTGAGACGGATAAACGTCTATCCAAAGTGGTCTGCTCAAAATAGAAACCCAGGCCACCGTAGAGAAGCACACAGAGCGAGACAAGGGTGCATCATGAGTGCGGAGGAATCCCCAATCACACCTGTGGATGTGATAATCATAAGACATAAAGGAGCTGAAAAGGAGATTAAAAAATACATGAAAAAATGGAAAGACCTGACAACTGGGGATTTGCAATGGTCAGAAGAGGGAACATTTAATAAAGAAAAGTGTGATGTAAGAAGACCAGAATAAGAAATTGGGGAGAAATAAAAAAAGAAAGGAAGGAAAAGACAAAACAGAAATGAGACATCATTGAGTGGTTTGAGCATGAGGGGGAGATGTTAAAAGTACACAAAGAAAAGACTGAGAAGGGAACAGGAAGTAAGGAGGGAAAAGGGTCAGAGAAGGCATCAGCCCCACCATTAGAGTAGTTTGAGGAACAGAAGAAACCACCACCATATGCTGAAGTAAAGAAGCATAAGGTGATTAGCTTCTACCCAGTACTAGGAAAGAAAGAGTATCACGACATACAACTAGACATAACAGGAGGATGCATTGAAGGGAGAATGGAATTCACAGCTTTAGACAACAAGATAAACCAAGGAAGAGCAGGACAAACAAACAGAGTGTTATTTCAGAATCTTGAAGGAGAGGAGGGAGATGATGAAGAAAGCGGCAATGAAGGGAGATATGATTATAAACATGATTATGACTTAGATATCCCACCTGAAGACTGGGAGAGAGAGCGAGAGGAACTAGAACCACCTGAGTACAACCAGAATCAAAGACATCGTCAGAAAAAGCAAACACGAAGGCAAGAAAGGTGGGAAAGCACTCCTTCAGCACAAGAAAGACTAAGCAAAGCCACATCTCTTCCAGACATCAGAAACAAGAATGAAAGGAAGGAAGATTCGAACTCAGGAGAAGAATGTAAGGATGAAGAAGATTTTGTTGTCCTGAACCCAGAAAGAGGGGAAAAGGTGCAAGTTCATGGAATATTGGAAATGACACCAAAAATGCCACTGAGAAGTGACCCACTGCACACAGAGGTGAAAGCTCTGAAAGAAGAAATGACGCTTCATGAAGAAGAAAATGCAGCGAACAGACAAGAACTGGCAAACACTCAAGAGAGGATAGAGAGAATGGAAGAAATTATAAAAGACACTCGAAGAAAAATGGACCAAACTAAGGAGATCATAAAGAAAGTGACAGGTGAAAATCACCAATTAAAGGTGAAGCTATACCAACACGAAAATGCCCAACTCCAGGCAGAGATGCAAAGAGCGGAACAAAAGAGCTTGGAAACAATGGATCAGTGTCAACAATATCTTGAAGAACTAGAATCTCAACTATCAATGAATCAGCCAAAAACCAATGTAAAGAATGGGAGAAAGGAAAGACAGAAAAAAGCAAGAGAAGCCATAACGGACTTTCCACATGAACGAAGGATGACAAGGTCACAAGTACAGAGAAAAGATCACGATGATGAAGAAGAAGACATGGAAGAAGAAGAAGAAAGGATAAGTCCCAATTACCGATCCTTATCCTTACAGATTCCAGTAATCATGGTATACACACCATGGTAATTTATGGATCTTATGGGACTAATAAGCAGACTGCCCAACATATGTGAAGAAACAGAAAGATGGATACCACGCTTTGAAGAACAAACTATGGGTCAGATGCTGGCTATGGGAGATATCAAGGCAATTTTGACACAGTCATTGGGAAAAGCTAAAATGATCAGGATGATATTGGATCAGGCACAACTAAGAGACGTAGGAAAGGAACCAAAGTATGATCGCTGGACATTTGGAGCGAAAAAAAAACGATGTATGGAATGCACTTCGATCCGCATACCCAACTCAATCTGATCTAACGAAAGTGGAAAACCTGAAAATGGACAAAAAAGAGGGAGCTGCTGCCTTCATCCTCAGATCACAGAGCATGGGCTGAAGAGATGGGGTCAGCATGGGATGAGACAACGGCTAACCTCACGTTGTTCAAGATACTGTTGAAGAGGGCGCTTCCAAGTGAAGTACAAGAGAAGCTTGAATCAGTTGTGGGACTTAATGCCCTGCCCTGGGCAGCTTTCCAGGCAAATATCACACATGCTGTGGAAATGTATAGAAAAAAGAAAGAAGCAAATAAACAAGCAGCAGAAGATTTGCTAACATTGCTGCACAAAGCACAGCTCGGAGAGATAGCACGGAGCAAACAAGAAAATCAAGAAAAACGCAAAGAAGAGAAAAGTTCAGCTAAACAAGCAGCAGTCATGATGATACCAACAAATGCACAGCAGGATACAGCTATTCACACCATACCAGATCAAGGAAATCAGCAACTAATGCCTGTGGGACAACCAATAATGGCATATCCAACAAATCATCAATATCCATCACAAAACAGAGGGTGGGGGCAAGGAAGAGGCAGAGGAAGAGGAGGAATGTTTCAACCGAGAAATTATCAACCACCGAGAGGAGGAAGATGCTGGAACTGCCAAGATCCCAATCACATGATGAGAAACTGCCCATATCCAATAAGACAACAGCAAGGTAACCAACAACAAAATCAAAGCTGGCAAGACCCCGGAAATTGGGCAGGACCATGGATGGGCCAGAATCAGCAGAATCAACAAACTCAGGCAAACTTTAGAGGCGGCCCTCCGGGACCACCTCAAGGTAACGTGAAGATGCCCAGAGAAGCCAGAGGGGTAGCTGGTACAGTGCCCCACCTCACTGTACCCTGCACAAGAACCAACCATAATGGTAGATGTGAGTAACCAGCTCCAGACATCGTTTTTGATTGACACAGGAGCAACATTCACAAGCATTGAAAAAGAAGGCTTTAAGATACCCCTCTCACGCAAAGCAGTAAAGACAGTAGGCTTCTCGGGTAAAACTCAAACTTTGCATTTCACAGATCCACAAAACATAACAGTAGAAGGAATCACAATACAAGAACCGTTGTTGTATTCCCCCGATACCCCAGCAAATCTATTAGGCAGAGATGTACTGTGCAAGCTAGGAAACTAGCTCAACAGTATGTGATGGTGGAAAAAAAAGTAGAACAACAAACACTGGATAAAGTCTATTGGCTGGAACTCGACGTGACATCCTCAGAAATTCACAAGTATGACCACTGGAAAACATGGTTTACAAACATGCGTCCAGACTGTGAAGAAACCAGAAAACCATGGCACTGCACAATGAGGTATGATGAGGGGTGACAAGATGAAGAATATGAGACTTTGTGGGGAGAACATGCAGAAGAAAACCAGTACAGGCTCAAAGCAGAAAACGTGATCATTGGTCCCCAAGGGATAGCTGCAACGGTACAACTACCAGACCACATTGCACAGTGGTATTCAGTTGAGAACTCTGTTCCACATGTCTCCCTAATGATCAGGCAAAATTTTAAATCTAAAGATTTCTCGGGCCAATGGCCAGAGAAGCAAGTCAGGTTACTGGGTGGATACCAGTGGAAGAAAATATGAGTGGGTCGTCAGACAGAAAGTATCTCAAAATAAAGCTAACAGCTGAAGACTGTGTGATAGCTTACACTATTTTGATCAACAGACAGATGCAGGTGACAACACAAGTAGGGCAGGTAGGACAATGGCAGCAGTAGGTAAAACAGACTGAACTAGAAGAAGAACAGGTACTGAAACAGATTCCAGAAAAGCTATGGACTAAACATCAGACAGATGTAGGGTTAGTTAAGTCATCAGGGTTGGCGAAAATTCAACTAAAACCCAATATGCAATTACCTTACCAGAAACAATACCCATTGTCGCAACAAGCGATAGAGGGAATAAGACCAACCATTGAAGGACTAGTTGAAGCAGGAGTATTGATTCCAACAAACAGCCCTTGCATGACACCCATTTTTCCGGTCAGAAAACCTAATTCAGACAAATGGAGATTGGTCCTTGATCTAAGACCAGTAAACCGTGTGGTGGCAGCAGAAAATCCCGTAGTACCCGATCCACACACTCTGTAAACAAACATCCCCGAATGGACTAAATGGTACACTGTGATTGATTTATGCTCAGCATTTTTTAGTGTACCTCTGCATCCTGAGTCTCGGTTTCTGTTTGCATTCACATACGGGGGAAAACAATACACAGGTGTTAGCATAAGATCTGGCAGATCTAGACATTCAGAGCAGTTTGCTTCAATATGTGGACGACCTACTGATTTGTAGTCAAACTAAAGAACAGTGCATGAAGGACTCGTTAAAGGTCCTGGAAACCCTAGCTCATAATGGACACAAGGTCAGTAGGGAAAAATTGCAATTCTGCCAACAAAAGGTAGAATATTTGGGTAGAGTGCTCGAAGGCACTACATGCAAAATCTCGCCCTCACATGTAGAGGCAATTCAGAAAACACCACAACCTCAAACATTGTCATTCCTGGGTTTAGCTGGTTTTAGCAGACTGTGGATTTGTGATTTTGCATTGAAAACACAACCTCTCAGAGACATGATGAAAGCAGCAGATCAGACAAAATCTAGCGCACGTCTAGTCTGGACAGAGGAATGCAAAAAGGCCTTTGAAACAATCAAAAGTAATCTAAAATCTGCCCCAGCACTAGCCTGTCCAGATTACACAAAACCATTTCACCTCTATGTGTCAGAAAGGTGAGGTTTTGCATCAGCCATTTTAGCACAACAGCAACAGAGCATGGGAAAGAAGCCAATTGCATACTATAGTACAGCTCTTGACAATGTGGAAAAAGGCATGCCACCTTGTTACAGAGGATTGGCAGCGGCAGCATTTGCCTATCAAAAAGCATCAACAATCACGATGGGTCATCCAGTGACCCTGTACACTTCTCATGCATTACATGCTCTGCTGACAAGTCAAAAGTTTGTGATCACGAATGCACGAAGGACAGGGTATGATGTAATCCTGTCTGCACCAGAACCAACAATTGAGAGGTGCCTCACAATCAATCCAGCTGATCGAGTGGTCTTACCAGATGAGGGAATTCCCCATGAATGCACTACAGGAGCAGAGAAATTTCTAAAAGCTAGAGATGACCTAGAGAACCAACCATTGCAAAATGCCCAAATTGTTTTGTTTGTGGAGGGTTCTTGCTGTCGCGTGAATGATGGCAATAAAGCAGGATATTCTGTAGTCATGCACAAAAGGCGAAGATTGTGTAAAAGTGATGGTGCAGGATGAAGAACATGAGGAAGTACGAGGGCAGATAACAGAAGAAGATCTTGGGGAATATCAGGATGTAGCAAGTAGGAAAGAGAAAGAGAGGTGGAAGAAACGAGGTGCAGTACAAGACCATAACACCTGGTTATGGAGGAGTGTCGATGGAGTGTGGGTAGCACCGTTAGCTCTTTTACCGAAGCTCATTGCTGAAGCACATGGAGTAGATCATTGTAATCGTAGGGAAACAATAGACACAATCCGAAGGAATTGGTGGTCGCCATATCTGGCCAGTATGGTGGACAAATTCCTGAGGTCCTGTGAGCTATGTGCAGCACGTAATGTCAGAAAACATTTTACAGCACCAATCAGTCACATTCCTAAAACAAGGGGACCATTTCTACATTTGATGATGGACTTTGTGGACATGGCAGACAGAAAGGAAGGGAAAAGATACATCTTGGTAGTAATACAACCTCGACCGTCTTTCTTTGAAGATGGTCAAGATGGCGGCGCGGATGGCAGCCTCGGCACGACTCTCTTTAGTACTCTCTTTCTTTTTGTTTATTGTCTTTGTGTTTAGTTACCCTACCCTAATAACTTACACTAAAGAAGAATTGCTTAACATCGGGGAGTTCACTCCAGACACTTTTTCAACAATTTTTACAAACCCGGAAAGTTATTTGGAGATCTTAGTTGGAGCTGCAGCCACTCTCTATGGCACATGGAGGAGACGCCGGCGGGGGAAGCGCGCCGGCGCGCTAGTGAAGCTACAACAGAGGGGATTTAGAACTGCGCTCCCGTCGATTCACCTGGCGAACCTCCGCTCACTGCCGAACAAAATGGACGAACTAACTCTTTTTAACAGAACAAACAAAGATTTTGCATGCTCCGCTGCTCTTTGTTTTACTAAAACTTGGCTCAGTCACTCAATCCCGGACAGCGGATTACTTTTCTAGGGCTTTCACTTACACCGAGCGGATCGCGTAACGGAGCTATCGGGCAAAACGAAAGGCGGCGGAATCTGCTTCTACATTAACGAACGTTGGTGTACAGATGTCACAGTGCTGGATAAATACTGCAGCCCAAACTTGGAATCACTGGTAATAAACTGTAAACCGTTTTACTCACCGCGGAAATTTTCCTCATTCAATCTGACCGGAGTTTACATCCCACCTCAGGCCAACATGAATGATGCACTGCAAAACCTGGCAAAACAAATATCCGGCTTGGAGCAAAAACATCCGGATTCTCTTTTTATTATCCTTGGAGACTTTAACAGAGCAAAACTAACACTAGAACTTCCAAAATACAGGCAACATATTAACTGTCCGACAAGAGGGAAAAACACACTGGATCATTGCTACACCGTTCTTAAGGACTCGTATCGCTCTGTACCCCGGGCAGCTTTAGGGAACTCTGATCACTGCTTGGTTCATCTTATTCCAACATACAGGCAGAAACTAAAATCTGTTAAGCCTGTAGTCAAAACAGTGAAGAGATGGTACCAGTGAGGCAAAGCAGAAACTACAAGACTGCTTTGAATGCACTGATTGGAGTGTCTTTGAGGCTGGAACTAACAGCCTGGATGAGCTGACTGACACTGTGACATCCTACATCAGTTTTTGTGAAGACATGTGTGCGCCAACCAAAACCTTCTGCAAGTTCAGTAACAACAAGCCATGGTTCACAGCCAAACTGAAAAAACTTCGACATGCCGAGGAAGATGCATACAGAGGGGAGGACAAAGCTCTGTACAAGCAGGCCAGGAACCAACTGACAAAGGAGATTAGATTAGCCAAAAGAAGCTACTCTGAAAAGCTGAAAAACAGATTTTTAGCCTGCATCAGTGTGGAAAGGCCTGCAAAATATCACAAACTACAGGAGACCACCCCTCCCCACTGAAGCAAACAAAGACCTGGCTGAAGACCTCAACACTTTCTACTGCAGGTTTGAGAACAATATCTCCACACCTCTCATCCAACCCAGCCCAATGTCTGCCCCGATCACACCTCTGGATTCCTCTCTTACAACTCCTTCCAGCACTCAAGTTGCGCTCACGATTTGTGAAAAGGTTGTGTATCGGCTCTTTCAGAGACAGAAGACAAGGAAGGCTCCCGGCCCAGATGGTGTCTCCCCCTCCTGTCTCAAAGCATGTGCTGACAAACTGGCTCCCATTTTCACCTCTATCTTCAACAGATCACTGGAGTTGTGTGAGGTCCCCTCCTACTTTAAACTCTCCACAATCATCCCAGTCCCCAAGAAACCCTCCATTACTGGACTGAATGACTACAGGCCTGTCGCTCTGACATCTGTCGTCATGAAGACCTTTGAAAAGCTGATATTGGCCCATCTAAAGAAGGTAACAGAACAGCTGCTGGATCCCTACAGTTTGCATACCGAGCAAACAGATCGGTGGATGACGCAGTTAACATGGGGCTAAACTACATTCTGCAACACCTTGACTGCCCATGAACATATGCCCGGATTTTGTTTGTTGACTTTAGTTCGGCTTTAAATACAATAATTCCGGGAATCCCCCACTCCAAACTCCTAAACCTTACTATATCCCCTGCCATCTGTCAATGGATCACCAGCTTCCTGACAGGCAGGAAACAACAGGTGAGACTGCCTGGAGCTAAACACAGTCAAAACTGTGGAGATGATAGTGGACTTTAGGAAACATCCTTCAACACTACTCCCCCTCACAAAATCCAACATCCCTGTGTCACCTGTGGAGAACTTCAAGTTTCTGGGCACTACCATTTCCCAAGACCTGAAATGGGAATCAAACATAAACTCGATTCTGAAAAAGGCCCAGCAGATGATGTACTTTCTAAGGCAATTAAGGAAGTACAGTCTGCCACAGGAGCTGTTGATACAGTTCTACACTGCAGTCATTGAATCTGTCCTGTGCTCATCAATCACCATCTGGTTTGGAGCAGCAACAAAACAGGACAGAAACAGACTGCAGACAACTGTTAAAACAGCTGAAAAAATCATTGGTGCCCCCCTGCCCACTGTCCAGGACTTGTACCATACAAGAGCCAGAAACCGGGCAGGAAAAATCATTAATGACCCTTCACACGCTGGACGCAACATCTTTCAGCTCCTCCCTTCTGGCAGGCGCTACAGAACTTTGTTCACTTAGACTGCCAGACACAGGAACAGTTTCTGTCCTCAAGCAATTACCCTCACTAACAACTGACCATAATTATATTCCCTGCTCATATCTATGAGTACTGCACAGAACTGTCACTCATCACATTATCTGCATATGTTGCACACACTATTGCTTTAAGTTATAAGTTTTATAGTAACCTCTCTCATCATATCTGACACACAATACTGTCATTTGCACTACCATGCACTCCCACACTTCATGTACATTACTGGTCTGTATCCCTATTTATTACCCACACTGTCTATACTGTCTCATATTGTCTGTATGTCTGTATTGTCTTGTATAGTCTGTTTTTGTCTTGTTGTGTCTGTTTTGTCATGTATAGGTTTTTATTTATGTCTGTACTTTTGAGAGTAACAAACAACAAGCTGGAACCAAATTCCTTGTGTGTGTCAACACACTTGGCCAATAAACCTGATTCTGATTCTGATTCTGATAATAGATCGTTTTAGCAGATGGGTGGAGGCAACAGCTACTGCCAAGAATGACGCAAAGACCGTGGCTAAGTTTTTGATCAGGGAAGTGATTCCGAGGTTTGAGATACCTGACAAGTTGAGCTCTGACAATGGACCACATTTTGTAAATAATATGATCAAGGCGATTTCAGAAGCTTTGTGTATCAAGCAAAGAATGTGGTGTGTTTACCACCCACAGTCACAGGGAATGGTTGAGAGAGCAAATGGAGTGTTGAAGGAGAAAATAGCAAAAATTTGTGCTAGCGCAGATTTGAATTGGCTACAGGCTCTTCCACTGGCATTGATGAAAATGCGCTCTCAATCAAATCGCAATACACACCTGACACCACATGAGTTGCTGACAGGACGACCCATGCCAGTTGCTTTTACACAAGGACCTTACACAGGCTCCTCACTCGACCAACTTGAAGCAGACATGTCTAGTTATTGCAAACATCTGACGCAAATACACAGAACTTTATATTAACAGGTTTGTGAAGCCACACACGGAGCACAGGTTGACGAGCCACTGCAGCAGGTGCAACCAGGAGACTACATGTATATCAAAGTGTTTAAAAGGAAACACTGGAGTGAGCCACGATGTGAAGGCCTATTCGAGGTGGTACTAGCAACTCCTACCGCAGTCAAGGTTGAAGGTAAGGAATACTGGTATCATCTTAACCATTGTTGAAGAGCTGCAGTGAAAGGACCACAGTGGAGGAAATATCAGGCTGAGTTGGCACACTGTGCCCACTCTGTCGACTCAGAGGACGATGACTACAGCGCAGGCCCAGCACAGGACAGAGGACAGCATACAGGACTCGTGCCAAAACCAAACAGCCACAACCAGTTGAAGGGGAACCGAAGGCAGGCTGTCCATATCAGGTTGATTCACAACCACCGCACGGCACACTAGACTCGGACAAAGTGGAAGAGACTGTTCGTAGACTACTAGACAGCGAGAAAAACACTTTCACTCTGCCTGAACAGTTTGGCACCCTTAATCTACAAGATCTAGTAGACTTAGATATCAATCTACCTGTGAGATCATGATGAGGAGTTCCTCAAAACCCAAACAGACTCCCACCATAAGAGATTGAGCAATACTTGTCATGGCTTTAGTAGTATGGTTCACTTGCACTTACATTTCCATTAACCGATATTTACATCATCCAGCAGATATATCAGTCCCTGTGTCTAACATTTCTCTAAATAACTGCCCCCAGCCCACAGCATGTCCAGAAAGTCGCAAAATGTCCACACACAGATATAAGAGATCTCAACCCCTATGGTCCCTAGATCACCTCGCTAGAACCAGCCTCACTTCAGCAGAAGCTACTAGGGTTTCTGTATACATGGCAAGAAACGTGCTTGCAGAACAGTTTCGGTGTGCATTGGGCATTTTAAATAACACCAAGGTCCTACCATCCTTTCCTGTAACTGCACAACATATATTTGTAACATATACTCACAACTCAACAGAGACAAGAGACACCCCTGAATATGAGATGAGACTTGAGGCTAGAGTAACCGTCACAGATAAGGGAACAGATATTATAGTGGTCACAGGAGTGCCCCTCAGGGTTGTCTCTCGTATGGCGAGCTCCCGCAGTTGCGCTGCTATCACGTTTTTATGGTTCTATGGTTTTCCCTAAGTAGGGATTCGACATGGCACGTTCGAAAGAACCTCGGCAGAATCTCTAGTGTATAGGATGGATGTATTTAAGATTCTAATATATGTCCCTAACTGGCAGGAAGGGATCAACTTACCTAGAATACAACTTAGTTTTAGATACAGGAACCCCAACTATCCCCCTACTCGAAAGGCCCTAACTTGTGTCGGATGCACTGAAAGATTCAACTTAACATCAGTAAAGCGACTTGCTGAAACTACAAACATTCAGCCAAACCTTGACTTGTACAGACAATGGTTGGTAGATTCTGGGCGTGCAGCAGTGCCCCACTCTACATGCATTGTATGCGATAGAAGATCTCGTTGCCCACCTCGTGTTATGCCAACAGTAGGGTTAGAGGCATGCATTAAAGCACCCTATGACACCACTCATCTCTGTCCAGCTATATGTCTATTGGGTTTAGCTGCTGTTGATTATGGAGCCACATGGATGCGCTCACGTAGTGCTGCATGCGAATATCAGCCCCTGGCCACGCTTAGTAATGATGATTTGCGGGTTATTATGCACCCAGGACAAATTTTCCTGTTGTGCCTTCGCGCAAGAGGAGTGGTTACTGTAGGTTCACTGCCTGAAGAGGCATGTGGCCAACAGATTGATGCAGCATTCCACATACTTAACTTAAAACAATCTTGTAATTCCTCCACACAAAAGTGTGACACTAAAGCACGTAGACAGTTTCATGTCCCAAGCTTGAGAAGTGGCACACTGCCCCTAGCGGACATATTTTGGTTCTGTGGTGGAAATGAAGTACTGCAGGTTCTACCTAGCCTATGGTATGGTCGCTGTGAACCAGTAGTTTTAGAAGGACGTCTCATTGTTATGGCAGTAAATGAGACCCGTTTAAATGACCTGTTTGGGTCAAGATGACGTCGAAGCGCTCCTTAGGGTGACATTGAAAAAAACATTTTATCAAGTATCATGAACAATTATAGAGACAAGTATCTCACGATCACTAATAAATCTAGGTTACCCTCATGGGGCCCGGATCCTCAGATCTATATAAGTTGGAAGGGCACACCAGTAGGTGTTCCGGTTGAATTTGCTGCTCTAGACAAGGCCGCCTCCAAGGCATTGACAATGGTTCTCTCTTGGATCCAGATAGATCGTAATATGGCCTGGATAAATTATATTTGGTACAACCAGCAACGTTTTATCAATCACACAATTGAAGCCTTGAAACTGATATCAGAACAACTCCATGCAACTACATTAATGGCTGTACAGAATAGGTTCGCGATTGCCAAAATGCTTGGCCCAGACCAAGGTGTATGCCTTCTTATTGGAGAGGACTGTTGCGCGGTTATTTCTCTTCACACTGGCTCTGCAGGTCCGCTACACGCTCTACTAGATCGTATGGTGAAAGCTTGTGATGAGATGGTCTCTAATAATGCAAAGGAATCTGCGTTCACCAGTTGGCTAAGTTGGCTTTTTTCTTCAAGCTGGTTGGCGGGACTGGTGCGTATTGGAAATACACTTGCCATTATTCTTGCAGCCGTGGCATGTTTTGTTTGCTGTGGAATTCCCTGTCTCCGTGCTCTCATCAGCCAGACTGTGTACTTACTGTTCAGACAATATGTACAGTTCCCAATGTCTGCTGTCACAGAGCAGGATTTTTCTGAAGACCACATATATGCTGCTATGGACCATAATGTTTATGTGGACATGGATGCAAAGTTTTTGGCCCTGAACAAAGGACACAAATAACTTTCACCAGACATATCCTTTTTACTATGTATATATTCATATATTTATCTATCTATCTATCTATCTATCTGCGTCTGATTATTGGTCTTGATAATGATGACATGCCTACTGAGTCTTACTTCTATACTTTCATAAAACTGCTTCAGATGTTTACGTCCTAATCATGTTATATGAACCATGTTGTTGTTGTGAGTTCTTCATGTTGTGTGCAGAAACATGGCTGCTGGCAAACCCAGGTGGCTACAGCCGAATCTGTGGCTGTTTTCTGGTGTGTGCGCATTTACTGACACATGTTATGAGGGATATCGCTTCACCTTCGACACATTCTGGGGTCCCTGTGAGGCGTGTGACGCCCTCGCCTTTGACCGTCAGACACATTGCTTATGGTGTCAGGGCGGAGACAACTGCCCTTTGAGTGACCGGTGCTATATTCACTATACGTCTCCCTTACTGAATCATTTGGGTTTTTTCCTTCTCAACGAGAGCCCGAAACACCCATAGTTTCCTGCTCACGACCTTCGTCATGCAACGCACTACTGTGACATACTATACCATTACTTTAGAAGGCTATGTTCTATGGACAACGGAACCAGCAAAACATCGGGATTGGCACTGTCGCCCTACCCTGATTCGCAGCTGCCGCATGCGTGCCATAGACTCAGAAGTAATCTTGATACAGGGTAGCTGTTCCCGCCTAAAATGGTACAACGCTGTGTGGTTTGCAATACGGACAGTTCGCCGTGTATCCGCTCCCTTACCTCATTGGATTAAGCGGTTGTCACCTGTTCCATAGCTCTACCACATTTATGCGGACTATATTGTCATATCTTCATTTTCGTTCTTTTTCACATGTCTCATATTTAGCTGCATGTACAATCACGACTGAGGATGACCTTGGTGGTGATTTCACTGTCGCGCCACTGGCGGGCAGAGTGGGAATTTTCCCTTGCATTTGGCCTTCTCCAGGGTTTTTCGCCCACTCCTAGTTCATCAATGTTGTGATTAGGCACGGTAAGGGTGGGAGTAATTTCAACGATCTATTCAATCTATTCATTTATTTTCCGTTTTGTTTCATTTTTAAATGAAAGTTTTTAGTTCACTTTATTACACGGAGTTTAAGTATGTTGTAGTCTTACACTAAATATTATTCACTGAATTTGATCACTGAATTTGATTACTAACACTTGTTTTGATAGCCTCCGGGTATACATGGATACTAGATTCCTTTCTATTGAGTTAATGTTTCATTTAGACTAATGTAAGTAGATTTGTAGGTTTCCTGACCAAATGGACTTTTTGGGAGATTGTTTAAATTGTGTGCTTGTGATAATTTTACTTTTGATCACCATGGATATTACGACTTAATGGATTTTTTTCCTTGGACCAACACATTCACGTGGATATCAACACACGAGTGCCTGGTAAAGTGCTAGTAACCTCTTCCAGGCTCCAACAAAATCCCCTGCGATACGCAAAGTATCTGGGTCAGAAGAAAACAACATGTGCCAAAGAACTCAAAGACTTTTAAAATTCTTTTGCTGCCACATTATAAACTATTTATGATTGATAAAAGGTTATCACAGAAGTAAGTGGAATGTGAGACTATAAAGTCTCAGAGGGGGAGTAATGTCGAGAAAATAATTTTAATCAACCTTATCTACCGTGTGTTATAATCAAACTAACATTAATCCAACAAAATTGACCTAATTAACTTAATAATTGATGTAGAACTTATTAGACACAATAGAAGTAGTTTGATAAAGTTTATTTAATCTATACGTTAATCAAACCTTTATTTACACCAAGTATAAGTAAAATAGACTGTATTTCTGTTCCATTCTGTGTATGGAATAGACAAAGAAGTACAGAAAACGACCTTGAGAGAGTTTAAGCATTTTTATTGGAACTACAAGGCAGGTGGGCTACTGCAGGTGCAGGGGACATGAAGGAGTAGCTAGGCCCAATGTCGGGTGAAGGCGCAGGAGCACGGTGACTTGACAAAGCAACAGGAGATGTAAGGGAATAATCAGTGGGAGACCAGTGTGAAGGATAGGGAGAAAACAGTGGTGTCATGTCAGGGAGGCAGGAGCCTTCGCGGCAGCTGTTAAGGTCTGGATAAGTCTGTGTGCCCATGTCACGCGTAGAAGTGCTCTGCACAATGCAAGGAGGCAGAAAGGGATTCTCTGGGACACTTCGGCTAGAGAGCTGTTCAAGAAATTGAGTAAGCTCAGCAGCAAGTGAGGAGAGCTGGAACTGGCGGAATTGTCTGCGAAGAATACCCATTGGAGACGCTCTAGAAGGTATGCGTGGTGGAGCTGAGCAAAAGAGACCAACAGAGATAAGATGTTAGGCAGGATAAAAACACGGTGACTGCTGGGCGCAGGAAAAGGACAACACACAGTCAAAGAGAAGATTCTATACACGATGTAACAATTAGTTCAGAATGCACACTAAAATATAATCTGAGAACTAAGTAATATAATCAAGCACATGTATACAGGCAATCTAATACACTGATGTGACTCAATTCAATAAAAGTAGAATAGCAAAAAAAATAAGCATTATAAAAAGAATAAGGCACAACACTTACCCATTGCAGATGCAGGAAAACAAAATAGGCCGCAAAATGGTTGTTCACACTTGAAAGACCGAAGCAAAGTATGGTTGGATCTAAGGACAATAAGGGCTTTTATACACACTTTTTTTTTTTTTTTTTAAATAAAACTAGATTAAGGCTCAAAATAAGGGGAAATTGGAAAAACAGGAACTCCAAATATGGTATTGTTTGGAGGAATGAACACCAAAACCAAAGATAAGGGGAATTGACAAAAGAAGGCAAGATCCAGGACTGAGGATTCTTCATTGGCGGTTTGTGTCTATTATATTTGTGTCTTTTCTAGAATTGGCTGGGCATTATTGGGAATCCTCTGAGCAACGAATCCACCCTTGATGTGTCACCTCAGAGACGGGCTCTGAGTTCCGACAGCATCACCACGAGGAGTTTGTGAACAGTCCAGTGACATGAAAACAAGGAATAAACATCGCGTCCAATAGCAACAAAAAATATGTTCACACTTTAGACAGTTTGGATAGTTTTTATATACTTGCTGGCCTCGTCAGGTGAAAGAAAATCTTTTCCCACACCATTGTGTGTAATACGTAGATAAAACAACCCGTACCTTACACCTTCAATGCCGCACCTCGTTAAATGCAGCCCGTGCTTTTGCAGTTTTTATCGTATGGTCGGGAAAAATAGAAATGTTCAGGCCCATCAAACTGAAGGCGCTGTGATTCTCTGGCGCACCATAAAACATCCATTCAAACAAACATTCGCAGTGATAGTGAAACTTGGCCACAATGACTCGTGGACAATCACCAGGCTTTGGTACGGGCTGTAGAGTGCAATGGATCTGTCCAGAACCGGCTCCTTCTCCAGATTCAGTGCAGCAACACTCGCGGTAGTGGAGCTATTCGGACCCACAGGAACACCAATTATCGGGACATTATCGCGCCTTGATCTAGCTTCCAGATCATTGCATTTGGTCACCAGCTTATTGTACTCAGCAGTAAGACAGTGTATGTGCACGTTGACAGCGATATCATCAGTGCAAACAGAAAGTGAGCGCTCCATTTCCACCACGGTGCTCTTCAGTTCCTGCACCGCAGCCTCTTTAACAGATTTATCGCTGGACACAAACAACGAGGGTAAACCGAGGGATTGAGAGCAAAAGTAAAAGTGAAAAGCTTGAAATAATAACAATTCTAACAATATTTCCACCGGAGCCCTCTAACACCACGTCCTACTCCATGACAAGCTCGATAGCACCCCCCCATCTCCCTCATCCTTGAAGATCGGTACCAGCGCACTCCTTCTCCATTTCTCAGGCATCCTCTCACCTTCCAGAATCTTGTTAAACAATCTGGTTGAAAACTCCACTGCCATCTCTCTTGTACTCCTGCCTACTTTTCTCATCACCCTGTCGATCCCACTTTTGTTTTGTTAACCTCATTCCCCTTATGCTCTCCTGAACTTCATTATTCCACCACCACGTCTCTTTGTTTCCTTTCTATTTCCAGATGCCACACCAAGTACTTTTTTAGCTATTTTTCATTGTTTTTCTTTTTAAGAGGTGTATATGGTGGATTATATTGTACTTTACTGTACATTGTATTACGGTGAAATTGTGACCTTAATTAGCTTTTTCCTTCATTTTTGTCTGAGATTTATTTTGCTTTTGGTTTCTTTCAGGAGCTGGGGCGAAAGGTCTTTGGTGCTGCTATTTCGACGTTTGCCGTGTGACACTTTTGACGTGCATAAATGGGTGCTCTGAGTTCACGGTGAGGTGTGTGTGTGTGTGTGTGTGTGTAAGTGTGCTTTTTGATAATTAGCGCTGATCACTCCGGGGGGTAACCCCAGCCCTGTATTTAATGATTCTATTTTGTTTTCTTTATTTGGAAGTGGTGTAAATTGGTTGTTTAATAGTTCATGTCTGATTGTTTATTTTTGTTATTTGTGTAATTGTCACCGGACCGTTTTTACCATTGAGAATATTTTCTTTTCGTTCTATTTTAATTTCAAGTTTTCAATAAACTTTATATTTTATACGATGCCCACGTTTCCTGCCTACATTCATTAATAAGGGAATCGAACTTGTGTGACCTAATAAACTCTGGGGTTTACTTCTATTTCCTGGGTGTAACCCTCCCAGGTGGCGTAGTCGAATTGGTTAAGTATATAAAGTTGAGCTTGGGTGTGACGAGCCGTTCTGCTCTCACCCCTAGGCCCCCACCCCTCGCGCCACACATAGTTGTAATTACACTCCGAAATTTCCTTATTCTCTTTGAACACATCATTCAGAGAGAAGTGTCGTAACTCAGACCCTATGTCCGAGTTGACATTACAATTAGGTTGCTCAATGCTCAAATTAGTTTTAGCTATTCACTAATCAATTGCCAATAAGTTTCAAAACTTTAAATTATACAGAAACAAACCAAATGAAGACATTTTCCAGTCAGAAATGAGAACGAGCAAATCAGCTTTATTGCAGTCAATTCAGGCCAGTCTAATGGTGCTCTCGGGAGAGAACCATCCTGACACCAATGGCACCCGTCAGCATTCACATGCGAGTGCCAATTTGATATAAACAATCCTTACTTTTTATATCTCACCCCTAGTAAAATTTACATATTTTGTCTAATATTTCCTCCTTCACAATTTATGTACACCAATCATCTTTGCATATCCCACCTGTTGCTTAGTGTTTTCTGGTAAGTTTCTACCTATTCTTAGTAAAATTCCACCCATTTCCAGAAGGCCTCGTTCACCTCCATATGATTCTAATTTATATGTAAAACAAAGATCTCTCGATAGTGACCCTGTCTTAAAAAAAAAAATCCCTTGATCATGCACTTTTGCACATAATACAACAGATCATTCACCGCAATATTCATACCTTTTCTTAAAATCTCGTCTGGGTATTTTCCTATGTCTGCAAATCATCCTTTGTTTTGTTTTGTGTTGACTTGGTATAGAAACGTGTTGGTTTTTTACTAGTTTTACTAACCAGAGTTTTAGTTTTAACACACCAGCACTTTTCTCCCAATGCTTTTCTTATTTCTCATAGCTTTCTTCTTTTACTAAATAATACTTCTTTATATAACATTTCCTGTCTTACTCTCATCCTGCATCTTAAGTTCATGCTCTCATAGAAACATCTTACTTCTTGTGTGTTTTGGACTTATACAAATTCTTGCAACTATTCCCCTACGTTCTTCATTATCTGATGATGTGATTTGTCTATTAACCTATTACTTTCCTCATTTTTATATATTTATATATTTTTATATGTTTTTTTCACTTAAGTTTCTACTTGTGTTTCGAATATATGTGCATATGCTGAAGCTGACCTAAGTTGAATTACAGGGGTGAACTTTATGCACCCTATTATGCAAGATGAGTAAAGATGTCATGCGGTCTTTCCGTTTTCCCCGCATAGCCATGGTGTTTAACCACATAGGCAGCTCCATACATGACTTCTGACTGAATTTTGCAAAGTGCATGATGCACCTGCACCCACTCACAATTAAACCTGACTTTTCTACTATTATTGCTGTTATTAATATTTTATATCATATATTATTATATTTATATTTATTATCAATATATTATAAAACCAACTAGCTAAATTTCTCAACATACTCCCCCCTTTTCTTTTTCCCCAATTACTTTTCATCAAATCAGATTGCTTTCTAGAATCTCAACATACTCCCCCTTCTTTCATATTTCTTTTTTTCTAACTTTGACTGCAACGCATGTCTCATTCTCAAAAACTAGGTGTACCAGGAGTGGGCGAAAAACCTCTTCAGCCAATTCTGAGGAAAAGTGAACACCAGGTCACCTTAAAATTTTCCATACATATGAAAACAATGGACAGTTAACAGTATCACAAAACATAAAACAAACCAAAAACATATAGTTTACAAAGAAAAGTTCTAACATAGGTAATAAAAGGTAAAAAAGTGTATGAAAAGTTCAGTGCCACCACTAATAGTGGGTATTGGCGAAGCAATGCATCCAGCTAGGCAATTGCTTTCAGCATTTGGTGTTTATTGGTTCACAGGCTTCGCAAGCAATTTCTAGGATATCACGCTTCTCCACGCAAGTGCACTTGTAGCAATTAGGGCAGACATCCAGGCTATAACCTCCATCATAGGGATGCGATGCACAGGTAGCCAGATTTAGCTTTTAAAGTCGGGATGGTCCAGTCATCACCTGTACACATTAAAAACATACAGACAAGACAACATGAGGGGTAGAGGAGAAAGAGAGCTAACAACAAAAACAAATCTCTATATATCAAAGTAATCAATTTATACACATTTTTCCCCCATATTATATATTTTTAAATGCATGTGGCTATTTTCTAGTTTTTCTCATTGAACCCTCTTATGTACTTACACGTAAGTCTCAGACACTACCTGTCAGATGATTCTAGTTTCTGCTCAGCTGCAGTACTACTGTGTGCAGTCTCATAAACCTGGGAATACAAGATCCTTACATTTGTGTTACATGTGTTACATCACTTGATGTTTCAGTTTCAAGGTACTCCAGTCCAACTGATCTGCTATCATATTAACTTTTGTTACCATGGAACCCTCTATTTTGTGTGACAAAATGACTAATATATTTATTTGTTATACCAGATCTTATATTGTTGGCCGGACAACTTTAGGCATTGAATATGTGTTTTAAACGAATATGAGTTGACTTCATAATTAATATCTGCATAACCTGCTCTATCTACTTTATTTCAATGATACCATACGCATTCATTAAACAGGCTCTGTGTCTCTGAATTCGTTCTTACTTTTTTAGATTTTTCCGAACACTTGTGTGGGGGTGCCTTCTGTACTGAAATACTGCTCTATCTACTGGGTTTTTTACTCTATTTATCATGCTACATCTTTTAATTTTTAGCTCTGGTGCAGATAGTATCACACTATAGTCATTTTTATAAAATATGACATGACAAGAAATTGACTGGCCAAAGTATATAGGGTTTCCGGGTGTTCCATTGTGATTGACGATGCCTTTTGATCTTTGAAGTCAGCTGCTACTACTGCTTGATAACTTGGTGGCATGCATGCCCTTCTCCACCTTATCAAGTGCAATTCTAAAGTATGTAATTTGTTGTTTTTCTATTCTAAATCTAGAATAGTAAGATAATCTTATTTATCTAAACTATCTGTAATTACTATATAAAATTAGTCAGTGTAACACTTGAATTAAATTGATCGGTTGTTTTTTATCACATGCTTTTTATACAAAGTCACATATCCATGGTCTACTGACCTGCTATGCCAAGGAATGACAGCATTTGTTCTAACGTTTATGGTTTTGATGCTTTCCGAATAGTATCTACAAGGGCTAACAATATTTTATGGCTTTGTGCCTCAAGTACTCTTTCTAGGAATTCTACTTTTAGTTTACAGCATTGTAGCTTCTTTTTACCCACATTATGCTCATTCTTTGTTATTGTTTCTAACACAAAATAAATTAGTTAATTGTCAAAATTCATTAGCAATCATTTTATAATTTTTAATTTGTAAAAAGTCCTGCTCCAGCATTTGCTTGAATTTTGCTTTTACAATATCTTTGTAATAATCTAGAGTCTAGAGTAGGTGTATTGTCCATGATATGTACTTGAAAATGTAACTGCAAACAGAATTTATTACTAATTGTTTCTGGCTTTTATTGCTATTATTCTTATTATGCTATACCTTTTTGATTTTCCTTCCATCACTATTTAAAGGGAGAGTTTATATTTCCATAGAACTTTTACTAATCCTGCTGCTTTCACTAGTCTAATAGCTGTTTGATGTTTCATCTTTAATTATTCTCTTACTTCTTTTAAAAGTCTCTCTGGTTCTTGATCAACAGACCCTTCTAACTATACTATAGTATAACCTGTATGTGTGCTTACTAATAATTATGTTCAATTGCTCTCTAAAACATCCTAAAAGCTCGCTTCCTATCGTTAGCAAGTGAATGTACAGCTTATTTGTAGGCCTTCATTCCCTTCAATGATTTACTTCCCTGACTATTAGCCCTAAACCTTATGATTTAAAATTTTGGTCGATCATTAAGGTAACATATGGAACAGCCTTTTGCCGATGATACAGTTCTTGTATTTGTCAGGCAGCTCTACAGTAAGTTCTTGTTGTCCCAATATTATGTCCAATGTTTTGCTATCTTTTCAATGTCCACTTAGATGTTCTTCCAAGAGCGTTTCATTCTCTTCATTTCTTCCTCCTTTATCATATTTTATAGCGAAATGCCAGGGATCACTTGTTTTCTCGACAGTCTGGGCACATGTGCTTTAACCCAAGTTTCCTATTAAATGTTTTTTCACAATCCTGATGCACTTTTCTCCTTAATTTCCAGCCAGTATCCATCCAGACAGTCTAGTTTGTTCTGTCCATCTTACTATTCAAGCATTACATATTGATGTTCTAACGGTTCTGGAAGTGTGTCTCATGTTCTTGTAGGCCCACTGTGAACCTTTGAGCCAAGTTTGTGTTTTTTCCTGAGAGAAGCTTACTGTTTTCATTGCTTTATGGAAGAATGCTGGAGATTGTTTTTATCCCCTGGAGCTTCCATCTCCTCTTCTCCAGGCATCTTGCAGTTTAGAATGAACTGGGGTATTCAGTCACCATCTTCCTGGATCCACCTTGATTGGGCAAGGTATTTTTCTTTTTTTCACGGCCTGTGGCTGTTGTCATATTTAGTCGGTAGAGTCATTCCTCTGATTTGTGCTGGGTCAACCAGTTCCAAGATAGTGATCCATTTCCAAGTTCCTCTGCCATGTGCATGGGAGTCGGCCTCACAAGCCTGTTACGTCCATGATTGGGACTGTTGATAGTTGATTGCAGAACATCGTCTCAGACGAGGCTTAATTTGTCTGTTTCATCCTTATCTTCACCCCACCTACCGTTCCTGGGAACACATCAGGCAACAGGGGTAGGGACTGAAAGTCTGGATTGTTGTTTTAGGTGCCGGTCATTAGTTCCTATTTTGGTAGACTTCTCTCTTTCTTTCCATCCTTTTTTTATATATATTTGTCATCATCTTTTGATTTAGCTTTTGGTGATTCTTTATGCTTATTACTGTCACGAATGATTGAAGGAGATCGTCTTCTCCCATTTTTTCCCTCTTTTTTTCTGAAAGTGCATCCTTTTACATTTCATCCTTTAATTGTAGTTTGTCTTTTCCACTGGTACACTTGTTTGCTCACTTTTTAAAGGAATTCATGTCCTCTGTCCAGTATATATCTATCTCATATTTCGCTCTTTTTGTTCTTGCTGTCAGTGAATAGGATTTTCACTTCTTGATTTATTTTCATCCATCCTTAATAATCTTCATAATTTTCTTCTTCATGTTTACTTTGGTCTTTTTAGCTCCACTGTATGTCTCTCTGAGTCTTCACTCAGGCATATGCCTTCTTCCTTCCTTCTTGCACTTCAACTTCCTCTCAGTTTTTGATGAGGTTGTCTACATTTATTTGGGGGATGTTGTGGGTGTGCTGTTGTTTGATGTCCTTCATGTATTTCTCTGTTTCCTTTTTTTCTTGCTCCTCCCATTGCTCACTTTTATCACTAGGTACTGCCTCTGCTTCGATCTTTGATGGGATGGGTCACATTTCTGTCTCTATGTCATTCTC
Source organism: Silurus asotus (assembly GCA_024362625.1). Lineage (NCBI taxonomy): Eukaryota > Metazoa > Chordata > Actinopteri > Siluriformes > Siluridae > Silurus > Silurus asotus. The sequence continues at coordinate 2,091,347 of MU551562.1, read as the reverse complement.
TATCTTGTGATTACCTTTTCTTTTTTTCTTTTTTCTTTTTCTTCTGAATTTTTTTTTTATTTGCTGGGGCTCTTTGTCCTCAAGATTGCTGACTTCGACATGGCGTCTTCTTGATACCCCTGTAAAGCATCTTATGAGCAATTTTCTAGATTTATAATGTCTTCAGTTGAACTGTCTGGGTCAACTAACATGGGATGAATTTATTTTGTCCACTCCATATGTACCATTAATGATAAAGCTGTTCCCTGTTTTGCTAATCTTCTATTTTTTTATTATATTCTTCTATTTTCTTTCTTTCTTTCCCCTGCATTTTAATTATTTATTTTAATCTAATCCAATTTTTCTTATGTAAAATTCATTTTATTACACAGATAATACTTAACTTCCTCTTGCCTTTGCAAATCTACTTTTGTCCAACAGTTCCTTGTATATATCTATTTATTATTATTATTATTATTATTTTTATTTTTTATTATTATTATTATTATTATTATTATTATTTTTAAATATATCTCTTCTTCTGAAACTTTCATTTTAACATTACAGCGGCAAGAGCTGGCTCATGTTTTTTACTCATGATGCACGCTTGCATGACTCTGTTCACTCTTCCTCTGTGCAACAATTTTCTATTGTTTTCCGACCCCGTCCACTGGACTTTTTCCCACTGTTATGTTATACAATTTCTTCCTTCTATTATTATTTATGCCTATCCCTCCCAATGTGTTTATTTTATGCTTTAAAAATCTGGGTCCTCTTACCCAGTAAATCTGTCTAGGTTTGTCACAATTGCTGTCAGTCCTGAGCAATAATACTATATACTTATAATTATACTTTTAATAATTTATTTTCTTTTATTATTATTATTATTGTATTTATAAATTTTTTATTAATTGACTACTTATTAGTACACTCGCTGTTTTCCTGGTGCTCGTGTTCTTGATGTCGCTGCGCAGGTACCCGCGATCCTGAAGGAGAACTTCAGAGCGGTTGTTCTTCATGCTGGAATGAACGACACCAGGCTGAGGCAAACGGAGATATTAAGGAGGGATTTCAGGATCCTGGTGGAGACGGTACGCAGCACATTGCCCACAACGAGGATCATAGTGTCAGGACCTCTTCCCACTTACCAGCGAGGGGCTGAGAAGTTTAGTAGACTTTTAGCTTTAAATGAATGGTTACAGTCATGGTGTCGAGAACATAAACTTCTCTTTGTTAATAACTGGAACTGTTTCTGGGAGCGTCCTAGGTTCTTCCGCCCTGATAGCCTGCACCCCAGCAGAGTTGGAGCAGCAGTGCTATCAGATAACATCTCTAGGATACTTCACACCATCTGACTGGTAAGACATCAGGAAATTTACGACAATGAGAACACGCATACAACAGACCAAATAGTTACAAGTTCACACACAGACCAGTTTATAGAAACCGTATCTATTCCTTGTGTAGTAAAACCGAGAAGTAAATACACAAGATCCAGAAATAATCTTATTGCAGTTAAAACTGAAATATGCCATATAAACAAACACCAAAAAGTTTTAAAGTTTGGTCTTTTAAACATTAGATCACTTGCACCCAAAGCACTGATTATAAATGAGATGATGGGGTGGTAGGAACCATTTATACTGCCTCTCTTAATGTTAGTCAGATGTTAGGATTCAGCTTTAAATCATTTGAAGTGATTGTTCTTAAAATTGTACTTTCAGACATACATAGAAAACTCGCTCTGGTCACCGTGTACAGACCCCCAGGGCCCTACGCTGATTTTCTTCAAGAGTTTGCTTGTTTTCTATCAGATCTCTTGATCAATTTTGATAAAGTGCTGCTTGTAGGAGATTTTAATATTAATGTAGATGATGTAAACGATGCTCTAGGATTATCATTTGTTTACTTATTAAACTCTTTTGGGGTTAAACAAAACGTCACCAGACCAACTCATCGCTTTAACCACACATTAGACTTAATAATATCCCACGGAGCAGACGTCACTGATATAGATATTTTACCTCAGAGTGATGACATCACAGACCATTACCTTATACTGTACACACTACCGGTAGAGCAGATTAGCCGTGTTGCACCACGTTATCGACTTGGTAGGACTATTGTTCCAACCACTAAGGACAGATTCATAAATAACCTGCCTGATTTATCTCAATTTCTCACTAAACCCATAACTACTAATAATCTTGATGAAATAACTAACAACATAGACCTCATCCTCAGTAGCACATTAGACACCGTTGCCACCGTTGGTTAAAAAAGGTTAGAGAACAAGCACCTGCACCTTGGTATAATAGTCATACGCATGCCCTCAAGAGAACAGCACGTAATCTGGAGGGAAAATGGAGGAAAACTATATTGGAGGTATTTAGAATTGCTTATAAAGACAGTATGCTTAGCTACAGACGGGCGCTAAAAGCTGCTAGAGCTGAACACCTGAGCAAACTTAGAAAATAACAAAAACAATCCCAGGTTCCTTTTCAGTACTGTAGCTAAACTAACTACAAATCAGGGCTCTGAAAATTGTGTTCCATCACAGTTTAGTAGTGAGGTCTTTATGATTTTCTTCACTGAAAAAATAGATAACATTAGAAAAACAATTGTGGCAGTTCAACCTCTGACAGCATCTCCTGAGACAGTGTTACCTTCAACTCCACAACTCCACTGTTTTAAATGTATAGGACAGGAAGAGCTGTATAATGTTATTGCCAAAGCTTAATCGACAACATGTCAGTTAGATCCAATTCCTACTAAATTACTAAAGGAAGTGTTATATACAACTGGTGAACCTCTTCTGAATATTATTAACTCTTCACTATCGTTAGGACATGTCCCTAAATCCCTCAAGTTAGCAGTTATTAAGCCCCTCATTAAAAAACCTAATCTGGATCCAAACACGTTATCAAATTACAGACCAATTTCAAATCTCCCATTTATGTCTAAGATTTTAGAAAAGATTGTCGCTGCCCAGTTATGTTCCTACCTGCAAGAGAACAATATCTTTGAAGAATTTCAGTCAGGTTTTAGGCCCCATCATAGCACAGAAACTGCTCTAGTTAAAATAACTAATGACCTGTTTTTAGCTTTAGACCAAGGCTTCACTTCGCTGTTGGTTTTACTAGATCTTAGTGCTGCATTCGACACTATAGACCATGATCTCCTCCTAGATCGCTTACAAAATTACATCAGCATTCAGGGACAGGCAATAAGCTGGTTTAAATCCTACCTGTCCGATCGTTACCATTTCGTAGATTTAAATGGAGAGCTATCCAGGCTAATGCAAGTAAATTATGGCGTGCCGCAAAGTTCAGTTCTAGGACCCCTGCTCTTCACAATATACATGCTTCTGTTAGGAAATATTATTAGAAGGCATGGAATTAGCTTCCATTGTTATGCTGATGATACTCAGATATATATTTTATCCAAACCAGGCGATACAGCTCAATTAACCCGGATAACTGAGTGTGTTAAGGAAATAAGAGATATTAATGACCCATAAGACTGAGATTTTGTTAATCGGCCCATAAACTAGTATACAGACGCTCCAGCATCTTAACCTGCATTTAGACGGATGTTCTGTAACCACTAGTTCAATGGTAAAAGACCTGGGTGTTATTTTAGACAGCGACTTGTCTTTCAAAAATCATATCAATCAAGTTACAAAAACAGCTTTCTTTCACCTTAGAAATGTTTCTAAGCTAAGAAACATGTTGTCCATATACCCAATGCAGAGAAGCTCGTCCATGCGTTCATGACCTCCAGAATAGACTACTGTAATGCGTTACTAGGTGGATGTCCTGCGTCATTACTAAACAAGCTTCAGTTAGTCCAGAATGCAGCAGCCAGAGTTCTTACAAGGGCAAGAAAATATGATCACATAACCCCGATCTTATCGTCCCTACATTGGCTTCCTGTTAAGTTTCGAATAGACTACAAACTATTACTTCTCACTTATAAAGCACTAAATGGTTTGGCTCCCATGTATCTATCCAGTCTTTTAACACGCTACAATCCGCCACGCTCCCTGAGATCTCAAAACTCTGGGCTTCTAGTAGTTCCTAGAATAGCAAAGTCCACTAAAGGTGATAGAGCATTTTCACATTTAGCTCCTAAACTCTGGAATAGTCTTCCTGACGGTGTTCGGGGCTCAGACACACTCACCCAGTTTAAGTGTAGATTAAAAACATATCTTTTTAGCAAAGCCTACACATACGTAAATTGCTCTCCACTGCTTCTTTCTCTCCCCATCCCGAGACACCCTGAGGTTTGGCCAGCTCCAGTCACCTCCACCTCATGATGATAACGGACCTTTGAAGAAGTAGATGCCGAACTCACAAGCATCCCGAACCATCTAGAGACGTACCAGTGCCATTTGGATCCCGCTACATGTGTGGAGTTTGACATTGGACCTCCTGGAGTGTTAAAGGCTCTGGCATGGAGAAGCTGATGCTGGATCTGTGGTGATCACAAATGCTGAGCTCATAAAACTAGGAGCTACTAACCATAAAGACTGTTTAAGACTGTTGAAAGAACATCACTTATAATCTTATACACCAGTACTCATGTTAGTTCTCACTGTACAGTGTTCTGTATTTTTGGAAGATTTATGATCAAACTCTTGATGTCACTCAGATGAGGATGGGTTCCCCTTTTGAGTCTGGTTCCTCTCAAGGTTTCTTCCTCATAACATCTAAGGGTTTTTTTTTCCTTGCCACTGTCGCCACGGCTTGCTCATCAGGGACAAATTCACACCATTCACCATCACTGTTGATTTGTGTAAAGCTGCTTTGAGACAATGTCTGTTGTGAAAAGCGCTATACAAATAAACTTGACTTGACTTGACTTGGTTCTTTATCTTTATGAATAAATACAATAATAATAATAAAAAAAGAAAATAAATTATAAAAAGTATAAGTATATAGTATGTTTTTTTTAATAAAGTCAAACAGATTACTAATAATGTAATCTCTAATTTTCTCAGACCAATTTTCACATGGGACTATTGCATGCAACATGTCCAATCTATTAAATATAGAAATATTTCATAAAATATTGAAATTACTCGCACTTTCTGCCACCAGAGCTTTTTTTTTCTCTCTCTAAACCCGCACACACAGGCTCTTTTTTTTTTTCTTCAAAAAGTTACTGCAGACGCACCTTAGAAGGGAAAAAAGCTAAGTAGCTCAAACTTATGCTTTTATACAATCTATATAATGTTTATATAATGATATCCTTGCATGCATGTGGTATTACTGGTCTATTATATTATATAATATTAATATTATATTATTAACAAAAATGTATTCCTATACACAAAATGTACACGCCCGTATGAACTGCATACAGGCATATGCAGTGATTTTTTTTTTTTTTTTTCCCAGCGCTGGCTGTGTGTTCACTTACACACAACATGCTTAAGCATGTACTTTTATGATAATGTAATAATACTCTAACAGGGGCTTATAAAATAAATATATTATAATTTAAAACCATTATTTGTATTCTTATTTATATTCTTATTTTTAGACAAGAAGTGTTAATAAATGCATATTTTCTGGCTTTCAGCTGTTACACTATTTGGAAATCCTTACAATCTTAATTATTTAACTCGCAGGCCACATTTCCATTCTTTTTCTATATTTAAATATTTTAATTTATATTATTATTATTATTATTATTATTATTATTATTATTATTTGATTTATTGTCTTTAAAATGTGTTTTTATGCCTCTAATTTCTGACTCTAAATGTATGTTCATAACTGATATGCAATACATCCCAATTTATATCTAATGTGCATATATTCCCAGATCAAACAGATTTATATTTAATTGACATATCACAGTCTAACATGCATATACACTTATAAATGTATATTTATAAATTATGTGTGTATGTATATACTTACCGAATTCACTCACTACACTATACAAATTTTAAATAAAGAACCATTTCCTCATATCTCTTAGTTCAAAGACCTACTTCACTGAGATCTTTGAACTAAGAGATATGAGGAAATGGTTCTTTAATTAAAATTAAATTAAAACAGTTCTTCATTATCTGATGATGTGTTGTGCCTATTAACCTATTACTCTCCTCATTTATATATTTATATATTTTTATATGGTTTTTCCACTTAAATTTCTACTTGTGTTTCGAATATATGTGCATATGCTGAAGCTGACCTAAGTTAAATTACAGGGGTAACCTTTATGCACCCTATTATGCAAGATAAGTAAAGATGTCATGCAGTCTTTCTGTTTTCTCTGCATAGCCAAGGTGTTTAACCACATAAGCAGCTCTATACATGACTTCTGACTGAATTTTGCACAGTCCATGATGCACCTGCACTCACCAACACAATTAAACCTGACTTTTCTACTATAATTGCTGTTATCATTATTTTATATTATATATTATCATATTTATATTTATTATCATTATATTATAAACCGAACTAGCTAAATTTCTCAACAGAAGAAACTGCTATAATACTGCTTATAAACTTATTAAAAAAAGCACTAAGAAACAATTGTCTCATGATGTCTTGGAGAACATGAAATAACTGCAGCAAAGTTTTTATAAAAATAAATATTAATTTTTATATTACAATGCATAAACTAAAAACTTTCACATGACAAACCATGGTTTGACAAAATTATGACATTTTACATAAATATGCAATTAATTAGTAAAATTAAAACTTTTGTATAAAGAAGCATATTTTCATGAAAAACAGTTGAAAAAAGTGCAATAAGTGAACGGAAAAGAATTCATGATAATCATGTTTGGAAAAAATAAGACTTTTTTCATATGAATATGAAATTAATTTATAAAATATGAAGTTTTGGTATTTTCGGGAATAATTTAATAAAAAAAGTCAAATAATTTAATAAAGAAATGTGATATGACAAATCAAGTTTTTAAAATGTATTGTAAAAAATATGACTTTTCATATTTATTAGCATCATTTAACTAAAAACTATTACAACTGCAAACTTTCTACATTAAAAGGTAATATGACAAACAATGGTTTGAAAATAATTACCTTTTTTATAATAAAAGATGGATTGTTTTTAATTAAAATATATAATTCCTATTCATAATCATAATTTCAGAAAAACGTTAACATTAACTATAAAGATATGAGTAATTGTGAAAATATAAATCATATGATCATGGAAAACTTTTAAAAAAAGGGCCATAACAGAATCAAAAAACAAAAAAGTGACTGTGCAATCATGTTTTTGACAAAAAGATGAAATTTTCAAAAAATTTGATAGTATGACAAAATATGAATTGTCATATTCATAAGCATTATTTAATGGAAAACAGTAAAAAAGTGCAATTTGTAAGCAAAAAACCTACATTATAACCATGGTTTGGGGTGCTATCGAGCTTGTCATGGAGTAGGATGTGGCGTTAGAGGGCTCCGGTGGATTATTGTTATAATTGTTATTATTTCGATCTTTTCCCTTTGATTTTTGCTCTCAATCCCTCGGTTTACCCTCGTTGTTTGTATATTTGAATCTAGAGGTAGTTATGATGTCTGGCAAAACTTATAAGACCCGTAGCACAACTCAGTCACAGCTGCGGCCTGGTGCAACAGTTGCGGCCTAGCCTTTAAGGTGCATTGGAACGTACTTTGGGAAGCGATTTACTGACAATAAAGTCGCAGCTGCAGGCGGTGAAGGCGCAGCTGTCCAGCGATAGAGCTGCGAATGAGGCTGCGGTGCGAGAACTAAAGAGCACCGTGGTTGAGATAGAGCGCTCACTTTCTGTTTGCACTGATGATATCGCTGTAATGCAACGTGACATCTTACTGCTGAGTTCAATAAACCGGAGACCAAATGTGATGATCTGAAAGCTAGATCACGGCACAATAACGTCCAGATAATTGGTGTTCCTGATCAAACAAAGAACTAATATTAGTTGATTTTATGTGCTGTTCTACATTTAAAATTACATGGTTAAGTATTTGAACTGAGACAAATAAAAGACTTCAACTCAGAATGTGTAAAACACATTTAATTTAAATTAATTTAAGTAAACAAGAAACAGGAATGACAGAATTACTGAGTAAAATAGTTCACTGGTGAGTCTATGCAGATTCCTCAGCTGCACATCTAAAAAAAAAAGTAAAGAAAGAAAAGACAGAAAAGGCAATTTAGTACATTTTAAAATACTACCATTCACAGCAGCATCTAAAAAAACATGCATCAATATAATTAAGATATATCCTAGTATCTCATCAGTAAATGTTGTTTCCACCTCTGCCTCGCACATTAATAACTTATGCCGGGGACCAGTCATGGAATCCAAAACTTATGAATGTAACAATTAAAATATCAACCTTGCGTCTGAACTTGACTCTTAAATGAATATTTGGCCATTGCCAAAAGCCAGTGATTGGAACAATGATTCTGATCAGCTGAAAGATGTCACACCTAGGATCATGGTGGCCCAGAAAGTTCAACGCACTGCAACTGAAGAAAACATATGCAAATAGAAAAAACGCCAGCAAATTAAGAAAACATCTTCATCAGTTAAACAACACTGTGGCAGCGGGGGCGTGGCAGAGCGGGGTACACACCAGGCGTTACTGGACTTGGGCTGCAAACAGACCGCTGTCCACCAAAGCCTGGTGTGGTGCAAGGTATTGGATGCGGCACGACGGGTGAAGGTAAGGTGTGTGCATAGGGATGTTCACGAATATCCGGTGGTGGTCATTTCGGTTTGCTTTGGGGGAGAAAACCATAGAGTGGAGGCAGCGGTTAGTCCCCGCCGCCCCCATTCGCTGATCTTGGGCATGAACTGGTCCGCGTTTTCGCGCTTACTTGGGGAAGTGTGCACCGATGGGACATGCACTTCAGGGAAGCTGAGCGCCCCAGACAGATTTTGCCCTATGGAAGATTTCCCCCCGGGATTTCCTTTTCGAGCAGTCGCAGGACAAAAAACGCTCCGACACGCCTTCGACCAGGTGAGAGCAATCGATGGTCAGCGTATCCAGCCTGATAGCGCGCTTTCGTATCCTTACTTCGCCGTCATTCGCGATAAGCTGTACCACGTGACGCAGGATGCGCGAACCGGTGAAGAAACGACCCAGTTGCTGGTCTCAAGGAGTTGCAGGGAGCTTCTGTTTCATGCGGCTGACCACAATCCGATGGCAGGCCACCTGGGAAGCGCGAAAACACTAGACCATCTAACGGAGCGGTTTTACTGGCCAGGCATTTACGGCGATGTGCATTGATGGTGTGCGGCATGCCGGGAATGTCAGCTGGTAAAACCCCTTGATCGATGTCCTTATCGGTCCATTAAAGCAAACCACGCACGGGCATCGTTTCGCATTAGTCATAGTAGATTATGCGATGCGTTACCCGGAAGCCGTGCCTCTCCTCAACATTTCTGCTCGTAGCGTTGCTGAAGCGCTTTTTCGCGTCGTACAGGGGGACGCATGCAATTGGGATAAATGGCTCGAGCCCTTGTTGTTCGCAGTACGAGAGGTCCCACAAGCCTCAATGGGGTTTTCCCCGTTTGAATTGCTTTACGGCCGTAAGCTGCACGGAGTAATAGACGTCCTGGACCTGAGAGCAAAACTCCATTCACTGGGACAATTAACCTTGGAGAATTTGCTGCAGGCACAGGAGCAGCAAACCCCGCTGTACGACAATGGCACGCGGCTTCGGCATTTCACACCGGGGGACAAAGTCCTCGTTCTTCTACCCACGTCGAGCTCTAAATTACTCGCCAAATGGCAAGGGCCTTTCGTGGTTACACATCGGGTGGGGGATGTTGCCTATGAGGTGCGGCGCACGGACAGGGGCGGGGCGCTCCAGGTGTACCACCTCAATCTCCTGAAACCGTGGAAGGAGGCGGTGCCTGTGTCTCTAGCGACAGTGATCCCTGAGAGGGAGGAGCTGGGTCAGAACCCGCCTCGGTCCCCTGTGAAGACCATCTTTTGCCGTCGCAGAGAGCACATGTTGCGGAATTACAGCAAGAGTTTGCGGAAGTGCTCTCTCCACTGCCAGGGCGAATGAATCTCATAAAACACCATATCGAGACATCTCCCGGGGTCGTGGTGTGCAGTCGCCCGTACCGCCTGCCCGAACACAAAAAGAACGTGGTAGGGGAGGAACTTTAGGCAATGCTCGACATGGGGGTGGTCGAGGAGTCCCACAGTGACTGGAGCAGCCCGGTGGTCTTGGTTCCCAAGCCCAACGGGTTGGTCCAGTTCTGTGTGGACTATCGTAAGGTCAACACCGCTATGTATTTAGATGACATTTATAGCAATGACTGGCAGCGGCATCTGCAAGAAGTGTGCGATTGGGTGGGTGGAGGTACTGTATCTGGGTTTTTACTTGGGTCATGGACAGGTGCGTCCCCAGATCGACAAGATGGCAGCGATTGCGGCCTGTCCGAGACCTAAGACCAAAAAGGAGGTGAGACGGTTTCTGGGGCCGGCGAACTATTACAGGAGATTCATCCCTATGTTTTCGGACATCACCGGCTCGCTGACCGATCTCACTAAAAGGGGAGCTCCAGATCCGGTCCAGTGGTCGGAGCCGTGCCAACAGGTTTTTACGCGTGTTAAACAGCGTAGGAAACAGCTATTTTTAGTAAAGGCCAGCGGGCTACTCATGTGGTCCTTGTGGTCTATTTGGTGCCCACGGGCACCACGTTGGTGACCCCCGCTTTGGACCGTGAATTTGAACTGACCACTGTAACATTAGTTTAAGTTACTTACTTATAACGATGTTTTGTCTTTAAAAAGCCTTAGTGGAGCTAACACAGCAACTGTTCGACTTGACTGCACAAACCGAAGCGTGCTTGTGATAAAAATACCGTGAAAGCGATTCGGAAGAACACAGAGTTGTCTGCTCTGGAATCTGCACTGCACAGCTTCAAGTCAAACTCATCTCAGTTTGTGGTGTTTATGCGCATGCGTGAAGCCTCAGAGCCAAGAGCTGGGGGTAGGGGGGGTGCGGCAGGAGTTTGACTGACTTTCTGAATCGTTTATTATCTTTAAAGTAATTATAACATATCATATTTTTATTAATGTTTAGAAATGAAAAAAAAACTTTTATATTTATACATCACCTCTACCTATTCCACCTAAATCACATTAAAATAATGTTAAGTATTTTCACAGTCTCCTCAGAGCTTTTTTTCCGCAGAGAATAATTACTCCACAGTGCTTTTACTGTTTCACCCTCCTGTTATTATAAGGACACCATATGAAAAAAAACACGGGTGAAAATGGTTTAAAAAGTCGTTATTTCCACATTTTTTATGTTCAGTTTTCCACAGGTGTTTATCTCTGAGGTAAACCAGTTCAATCTCCACACTTACCTTCGTTATATTGTGCCTGTAACTATATTTACCACAAATATTTCAGAAGAATACATTGAAGAAAAACAACAGTAAAATCTAATTAATTTAGAACAAAACCTAATTTCTTACGGTGACAGAGGTGTCAGGTTATCCAGGTCAGGTCAGGTGCTCCAGTGATAGTGAGTGACCGTTTCTTCAAAATCAGATGGCGGGAACACAGGAGCCAATGGGAGACTTTTTCTTTTTTTTTTTAACTAAAGGTCATACTATGTTATTGTAAATAGATAACATTTTTGTTAATCTATTTATCTTATAAAAACACGCAAAAAACATATAAATGAAATTTATCATTAATTAATCAATTGAATGGTAGATTTCTTTGACAAATATAGATAAATATAGCCCAAATGTGTCCCATACACAATAAACAAAATTGGCAACCTGACTGGGGCCCATATTCAGCCCTTCAAAGTGCCCACTCTAATTTTTGTTTCATAAGTACTTGGTCGATTTACGTTGGGAAATTATTTTTCTCTAAAAACATTGTTTATATGTTTATGTTCATGCATCATTCACTGTAGGAATCAGACTGACTCTATACCAACTTACATGATTCAAATCATGTAAGAAGGCTTGGGCATCAAAAATGTTCAGAAAATGTTTAGTAGTGATTACAACAGGCTGTTTGACAGAAATTAGTTTTCTAACACAGGCAATGAAACAGTGGTCGCTGCGATCATTGCAAAAAACACCCGATAGGTAAATGTGTAGGGCGTTTGTAAACATAACATCTATTATTGTGGCGTTATATAATATGCTTCTTGCGTTTACATGCAAAAACCCAAGATTATGGCGATTACAAAAATCATCAAAGCATGGGTTATTTGAGGCCACATGATCCGTAGGGAAAACAACACCAGAAAGAACTTCAGAAGAAGGGCCAGGGTAAATATGAACATTACCAGAGATGATAAGCAGTAATATAATCAAGGCCCGACAGAGTACAGCTGAAGTACTACAGTAATGTTGATTTGACAATACAGTTGTATGCAGTTTGTTGGGTAATGCAATAATTCTAATGAGTTTTCTCATAATAAAACATGACAGCAGAGCCGATGGAAAATCTGTCAGGCATTAACCCAAAAGTTTGTAATATCATTAAAGAGGCAGCATCTCTATCATTTGAATAGACTTGGTTCGTGTTACTGCCTAAATAAGCAAGGCTATTTTGTTTGATTGCACATGAAGTAACGGAATGAACTGAGAGACATGAAAAACTTACTTAACTTACTTCGAACGCAATAAACTGTCAATTTTCCAGGTAGAGCCACACAGCTAACCAGCTAGGCATCCATATTAGCACACAGTTAGCTAATGTCCTTAGCTCCCATCGGCCACCGAATATTGGGCTCAAACCAGGTGGAGTAGGCCGAGATCCTCAGAAAGCAAGCAGATAGACAACAGACCAGGTGGAGTAGGCCAAAATCCTCACACAGCAAGCATATAGACAACAGACCAGGTGGAGTAGGCCGAGATCCGCACACAGCAAGCAGGTAGACAACAGACCAGGTGGAGTAGGCCGAGATCCTCACGCAGCAAGCAGGTAGACAACAGACCAGGTGGAGTAGGCTGAGATCCTCACACAGCAAGTAGGTAGACAACAGACCAGGTGGAGTAGGCCGAGATCCTCACACAGAAAGCAGGTAGACATACATTCATTACATACATTCAATTGAGCATTGTGTTTTCAATTGTTTTGCTGTAGTGTGTAATGATGTGTATAGTGTTTACATTTTTGAAACCTTCGAGATGCTCTTTTGGTGTGAAAATTTGAGTTTTGAAGTGAGAAGGTGTGGTTGTGTTTATGTAGCTTTAGAAAAGGGTGTTGTGTTTAGACATTGGGGAACATGGAGGAAATGTTTGTGAAATGTGTTTTAAGCATTTGAGAAAAACTGTAATCAAAAACTAACTCAAAACCCATATTTTGCAAAGAGCTGTGACGACCCCTAATGGAAGAAGCCGATAGAAAGTTAGTTAGTTTTTTTATGTGCTATCAAGAATGAGCTTCTTGAAAATGCGATTACGCAAGTCTCAGACTTCTAGGACCAAGAGAAAGCGTTTTTTTGATCCAAGCGTATTTGTACAAACCAAAAAAAAAAATTTCTTTTCATATTCATAATTTCAAAAAAACTGTTAAAAACTGTAAAAAAAAAAAAAATGAAAATTAGTTAGAAACTCATAGACCGGAAAAACAGCACATATTTGGCAAAGTCTTCTACGTTCTGTCAAAAAATTTGCCATTTTATCATAAAAAATATGATGACGGAAAATATTTTCATTAAAACAAAAAGTTCTTAAAAGTGAACGAGAAACAAAAATGTCACCCATGTTCTGACAAAAAAATATATTTTTTTATTTCAACCCATTAAAAAGTCCAATAATTAAACTGAAACATGACAAATCATGTTTCGACAATAATATGACTTTTTCATAAAAATTCTACGTGCTGTCAAATATGAGAAAAGGCGGTTTTTCGATCCAAGCTTATTTGCACAAACAGCATGCGCTTCCCCATGATACATTTACATGTTTTTAATTAGATTTGATATTACAAAACATTTTCTAACAAAAAAAATATTTTTTTTTATATAAATATTAGTTATTTTTTAAAAATATAAATTTTCATATTCATAATCATAATTTCAGAAAAATAGTTGACAAGTGCAAAAAGAGAATGAAATTTGGTTAGAAAGTAATAATTAATCAAAACCAACCCAACCCAACATTTGGCAAAGCCTTCACAGTGCTGTCCGTAATGAGCTACTTATATATCCAAATAATTTCATGAAAAACTGTTGAAAAGTGCAAAAATTCAATGAAAACGGGATATGATATCAAGTTTTTACAAGTCATTGTGAAATTATGACTTTTCATATTCATAAGCATAATTTAACTAAAAACCGTTGAAGGTGCAACAATTCAACGCAAAACGTGATGACAATGGTATGAACAAAATCTGATTTTCTTTTATAAATTTTCTTTTTATTGAAATATTACATATATTCATACCCATAATTTCATAAAAAAAATTAAAATGTTCATAAAAATGAGTAATACAATTTAACATTAACATATACATTAGCATAATCTAATTAAAAGTTATTCAAAAGTGAAATAATGGCATGAAAAGGTGACATGACAAAATATGTTTAGACAAAAATATAACATTTTTCATAAAAAAAGTTATTGTAAAATTATGAATATTCATATTGATCATCTTCTTCTTCTTTCGGCTGGTCCTATTAGGGGTCGCCACAGCGGATTATACTTCTCCATCCTTCTCCTGTCCTCTACATCTGCCTCTTTCACACCAACTACCTGCATGTCTTCCCTCACCACATTCATGAACCTCCTCCTTGGCCTTCCTCTTTTCCTCCTACCTGGTGGCTCTATCCTCAGCATTCTTCTACCAATATAATTCATAATTGTCCCTCCTATGCACATGCCCAAACCACCTCAATCTCGCCTTCCTCACCTTGTCACCAAAACATCCTACATGGGCTGTCCCTCTAATAAACTCATTCCTAATCTTGTCCATCCTCGTCACTCCCAACGAAAACCTCTATCTTCAGCTCTGCTACCTTCAGCTCCACCTCCTGTCTTCTACTCAATGCCACTGTCTCTAATCCATACATCATCACAGGTCTCACCACACTCCTATAAACTTTTCCTTTCATTTTTGCAAATCACTCCTGTCACTCTTCTCCACCCACTCCACCCTGCCTGCACTCTCTTCTTTACTTCCCCAACACACTCTCCATTACTTTGCACTGTTGACCCCAGGTACCTGAACTCCACCACCTTCTCCACCTCTTCTCCCTGCAACCGCACCACTTCACTGCCCTCCCTCTCATTCACACACATGTACTCTGTCTTACTCCTACTGACTTCCATTCCCCGTCTCTCCAGCGCATATCTCCACCTCTCCAGGCTCTTCTCAACCTGCTCACTACTCTCACCAAAAATCACAATTTCATAGTCCAGAGAGACTCCTGTCTGACCTCGTCCATCAACCTTTCCATCACCACTGCAAACAGGAAAGGGCTCAGGACCGGTCCTTGATGCAGTTTAACCCTCACCCTGAACCAGTCTGTCGTTCCTACTGCTGTCACACTGTCCTGCACCACCCTCACATACTTCTCTGACACATCTGACTTCCTCATACAATATCACTCCTTTCTCGGCACCCTGTCGTACACTTTCTCTAAATACACAAATACACAATGCAATTCCTTCTGTCCTTCTCTATACTTCTCCATCAACTTTCTCAAAGCAAATAAGGCATCTGTGGTGCTCTTTCTTGGCATGAAACCATACTGTTGCTCACAGATGGTCACCTCTTCTCTCAGCCTGGCTTCCACTACTCTTTCCCAAAACTTCAAGGTGCGACTGATCAACTTAATTCCCCTGTAGTTACTGCAGGTCTGCACATCTCCCTTATGTTTAAAGATCAGTACCAGCACACTCCTTCTCCATTTCTCAGGCATCCTCCCACCTTCCAGAATCATGTTGAACAATCTAGTTAAAAACTCCACTGCCATCTCTCCTAAATATCTCCATGCTTCTACAGATATGTCATCTGGTCCAACTGACTTTCCACTCTTCATCCTCTAAATCACTGGTCTCACTTTCTCATTACTAATCCTATCTACATCCTGCTTTACCAACTCCACATCATCCAACCTTCTCTCTCTCTGATTTTCCTCATTCATCACCCGCTCAAAATACTCCCTCCACCTTCTCAACACACTCTCCTCACTAGTCAACACATTTCCCTCTCCATCCTTTATTGCTGTAACTTGCAGCACATCCTTCCCAGCTCGGTCCCTCTGCCTGGCGAATTGGTATAAATCCCTTTCTCCTTCCTTAGTGTCCAACCTCTCATACAGCTCCTTATATGCCTTTGCCTTGGCTTTCGCCACATCCCTCTTTACCTGCTGCCGCATCTCTTTGTACTCCTGCCTACTTTTTTCATTACTCTGTCGATCCTACTTCTGTTTTGCCAACCTCTTTCTTTTAATGCTCTCCTGCACTTCCTCATTCCACCACCACGTCTCCTTGTCTTCCTTTCTATTTTCAGATGTCACACCATGTACTTTTCTAGCTGCCTCCCTCATCAATCCTGCAGTAGTTTCCCAATCACCCAACACCTCTTTACCAACACTGAGCCTCTGTCTGACCTCTTCCCTGAACCTCACACTACACTCTTCCTCCTTCAGTTTCCACCATCTTATTCATCTTTCAGTCCTCACTCTCCTTATCTTATCCTTATCTATTCTTTGCCTCAAATACCATCCTACAGACCACCATCTGATGCTGTCTAGCTACACTGTCCCCTGCTAATGTTATAATGTTATGCAACCTGAAGGAGATTGAAGACTGTAAGGTCAACACCTTACAGTCTTCAATCTCCTTCAGGTTGCATAACATTATATGTTATTATAATTGCATAATTGCATAACATAACATCTCCTACATAGAATATAGTCCACCTGTGTGCACCTTCCTCCACTCTTATACAACACTCTATGATCCTCCTTCTTCTTAAAATAAGTGTTTACCACTGCCATTTCCATTCTTTTAGCAAAATCTACCACCAGCCTTTCACATTCCTCTCCTTAAGGCCATACCTACCCATCACCTCCTCATCACCTCTGTTCCCTTAACCAACATGCCCATTAAAGTCTGCCCCAATCACCAATCGTTTTTTCCTAGGTACACCATAGGCACTGATGACATTTATCATCAGCTCTTTACCTCCACTACACTCTTACTGTACTCTTCCCGTTGGGTGCTGCCCCTTTAAGGACACGGATTCTGGGAGCACATGCGTTAGCTTAGAAAAAAGTTTGCGGGGAAAAAAAAAAAAAGAACAAAGAGAAATGCATGTTGTTCTAATGTTAAAACCTCACTGAACTTCTGTAAATATTCCAGTTTGAAAATATCATTTTAAACTATATTCCCAGCGTGGTGAGTAATTTACATGTTGTTCAAGTGAATTGATAGTTTCTGATATGGTATGCAAGCTACTTGTGATTAGCGCCTAAACAGCTAATGTTATACACTTCTGGTTAAACATTTGTTGTTTTCTCTTTTATATTGCTTTTTGAAATATTCATGCAATATATGTTGCTTATAGTTTAGTATGTGTTTGTAACACAGAGACTGTTTTAGAAACGTGAATAATGCTTGATGCACATATGTAATTGTTGATTATAATTTGTGATATTACCATTATAGGAATTATTATATCTTCATTTATAAGCATATAATTTAATGCTTATTATCTAGAGTTGATGTTTGGATGTTTATAGAAATTTAATTGGTGATATAAACAATACTTGATTGTAATTGGTGAATCTATTTGGGTTTACAGTTTGACCACACACAAACACCCATCTGTACACATGAATGTGCACAAAGTACTCAACTAAAATTAAACTACAACAACGACAACAACCATATGTGTTCATTGTGAGTTCAGCACGAGAGGAATAAAAGACAAAATCAAAATCTAAGTTAATGTTATCATTTTGTGGGTAACATTAAAGTCAAACACGCTGGGGTTAATAAGATAAATTACAATATGGAGAAAGATTCAGAAATAATTACCACACCTGAACAACAACAAATGGGTCTCAAGCGTCAACGTGGAGTTGCAAAGGCTGCTGTGACACGCTTGATGACACAGATTACAACCGCTATGAACTCAACCCAAAGAAGTGGAGATGAAACTTGTTGCTTTGGATAAGGGTGTAATACGGTTTCATGAGATTCACGACATATACCAAAAAACATTAGCTGATGATGATGACCTTGATGCTTCTAAGGGCTATGTAACATCGGTCATACGTGATGTTCAGGACTTGCAGCACACAGTCCTGAGCTGGCTTGATGACTTAAAGCCATCAATGGAGGATCCAATCATAGATTCGTCAGATGCACTCAATTTCCAAGAGGAAGAGCAAGTGCTTGACGAAACTGTTAACCCTCCAATGTCTTCTGTGGAACAGCTATCTACCCAGCTTCAAGCGGTAGAAAATCTGAGACAGAAAGAAAAGAAAGAGTTTTCCATGCTTATTGCTCAACAGGAAGAACGTCATCTTCAAAAGGCTAAGTTAACAATAAATAAAGACTTTTCAACTCCTATCTTAGGTAACCCATCCCTTAACTTTCGTCCTTCACCCTCAACAGTGAACGAAAATTCTTTATGCCAACTACTAGAGCTTTCAAGGCAACAATATCAGTCACACGTTGATTCCATGCACCTACCACCTGTTGATATTTTTTTGTTAGTTTATTTTTTTCTTCAGTCATTTCAACATAACATACACAAACAGAATATTTATAATACAGCAATGACTGAAGGGGTTTAGGCTGAAGTGAAACACTTATTAATGCCTAAACCTATTTACAACCAATAATAAATAAATACCCAACATGAGGCAACAATAATCAGAAAGCAGCAAAATGAAAAACAGATATTAGAATATTACCAGCTATATATAAACAGCTCATACAGATAACATTAATAAAATATTTTTCAAATGTAAGCCATTACTAATAACATTACACAAATCACCTTGTCTATTATCCTCTAAACATTCCATTACCCTAATACTGCCATGTATCATTACATAATACACCGGCCTTCTACTAATTTTAATGATCTTTAAAATAAACTGAGCAATATCATTCTAATGCAATATAAGTACCAAGTACATTTAGTTTGAGATTTTTTTTGAACACCTTTATTGATATAGATTGTTTTATTTTGTCCTCAAGACTATTCCTCTCTTGGCTTAAACCTTTTCTGAATACAGACTGGGAGCTTAAGATTGTGAACCTTATACATCATTACAGCTGTGCTTTGATCCACCAAATCCTGTAATTTCAATGCATTCATTTTAATAAACAATGGGTTAGTTGGGGCGTAATAATCAACTCTGTTAACAACTCTAATAGCCTTCTTCTGCAATATGAAAATAGGTTTGATAATAGATTTATAATTATTCCCCCATATTTCCACACAATAGTTTAAGTACGGAAGAATGAGCGAATTGTATAATAAATATAATGAATTTTGATTTATCAATGATTTAATTTTACACATTATACCAATAGTTTTAGATATTTTTGTCTTTTTTGTCTTTATCATCAACATAGATAGCCAAAAAGTTTGTATTACACACTCTCTCAATTTCTACATGATTAATTTTAATTTTGATTGGTTCCTCAATTTTTCTATTTCCAAAAATAATATATTTAGTTTTATTCAAATTCATTGATAGTTTATTATAGTCAAACCAACTTTTTAATTTGGAAAGCTCTTTTTCCACTATCTTTAAAAGAAAATCTAAATTTTGTCCAGATCAATAGAGACTAGTATCATCGGCAAACAAGATACAATTTAACTTTGTTAATACCTTCGGAATATCATTTATGTACATTATAAACAGCTTTGGCCCCAGTATAGAGCCCTGTGGCACTCCATGCGTTATATTGGTTCTTTCTGAGTCAAAGTTGTTTATATGTACATATTGATCTCTGCCACTAAGATAATCTCTCAACCAATCATGGGCAATGCCTCTTATACCATATCGTTCTACTTTAGCCAACAGGTATTTATGATCAATGGTATCAAATGCCTTGCTCAAATCAATAAAGACACCGACAGTGTACTCTCCATTGTCAAATGCTGTAGATATCTCCTCAACCAGTTCAATGACTGCCACTGAAGTTGCTCTATTTGCCCTGAAACCAAATTGATAATCTGAAATAAGGTTGAATTTTTTGAGATAATCATCGAGTCTTATAACATATAACTTTTCTAAAATTTTGGAAAATTGTGAAAGCAGTGAGATTGGCCTGTAGTTTGTAAATTGATGTTTATCTCCACTTTTAAAAATAGGTACTACCTTGGCAGTTTTCATTTTGGACGGAAAGATGCCCGTAAAAAAAGATTGATTACAAATGTATGTAAGTGGAGCAACAATACTATGTATTATTTCTTTTACTACAATCATATCAAAATCAAAACACTCTTATTATTAAATTTAGTCACAATTTGAATAATTTAATTTTCATCCACACTCCTTAAAAACAAAGAGCTCACATTTCCTTTAATAATATTTGTATCTATTTCCCTTACCTCTGATGGTTGAGGGATTTCATTAGCTAGAGTGGGTCCAACATTTACAAAAAACTTGTTGAACGCCATCAATATTTCCTTATTACCGTTTAAGATTTGGCTGTCTTTCACAAAATAATTTGGATAATCATTTTTATTAGTTCGCTTCTTAATAATACTATTTAATAATTTTCAAGTACTGTGAATGTTGTTTTTGTGCTGTTCCAAAATATTCTGATAATAAACTTTTCTATTAGATCTTATTATGTTAATTAACTTATTTGTGTACACTTATATTTGTCCTCTGTTACTTTAGTTCTATGTTTTATAAATAATTTGTAGAGGTATTTTTTCTTTTTGCAAGCGTTGGCTATGCCCTTTGTTATCCATGGTTTCTCTAGGTTGGTTCTGTCTTTAATAAAGTATTCCTTTAGTGGGCAATGTTTATCATAAGGCACCTCTGAGCCTTGTCAGGATCAGAGGTGCCATAGACCTTGTCCCATGTCTGGTTAAACAAATCAGTTTTTAAGGCAAACATGGTTTCAGGGGTTCTATTACGTATAATTTTAATCTGATCTACTTTGAACACAGTAGCATTATATAGAAGTTTGTGAAAAATACTAAAAACAGGATAATGATCAGTAATATCATTTATAAGCAATCCAGCAGTTATTTGTGTTTCAAGTCTATTCGTAAATACAGGGAGTGCAGAATTATTAGGCAAATGAGTATTTTGACCACATCATCCTCGTTATGCATGTTGTCTTACTCCAAGCTGTATAGGCTGGAAAGCCTACTACCAATTAAGCATATTAGGTGATGTGCATCTCTGTAATGAGAAGGGGTGTGGTCTAATGACATCAACACCCTATATCAGGTGTGCATAATTATTAGGCAACTTCCTTTCCTTTGGCAAAATGGGTCAAAAGAAGGACTTGACAGGCTCAGAAAAGTCAAAAATAGTGAGATATATTGCAGAGGGATGCAGCAGTCTTAAAATAGCCAAGCTTCTGAAGCGTGATCATCGAACAATCAAGCGTTTCATTCAAAATAGTCAACAGGGTCGCAAGAAGCGTGTGGAAAAACCAAGGCGCAAAATAACTGCCCGTGAACTGAGAAAAGTCAAGCGTGCAGCTGCCAAGATGCCACTTGCCACCAGTTTGGCCATATTTTAGAGCTGCAACATCACTGGAGTGCCCAAAAGCACAAGGTGTGCAATACTCAGAGACATGGCCAAGGTAAGAAAGGCAGAAAGTCGACCACCACTGAACAAGACACACAAGCTGAAACGTCAAGACTGGGCCAAGAAATATCTCAAGACTGATTTTTCTAAGGTTTTATGGACTGATGAAATGAGAGTGAGTCTTGATGGGCCAGATGGATGGGCCCGTGGCTGGATTGGTAAAGGGCAGAGAGCTCCAGTCTGACTCAGACGCCAGCAAGGTGGAGGTGGAGTACTGGTTTGGGCTGGTATCATCAAAGATGAGCTTGTGGGGCCTTTTCGGGTTGAGGATGGAGTCAAGCTGAACTCCCAGTCCTACTGCCAGTTTCTGGAAGACACCTTCTTCAAGCAGTGGTACAGGAAGAAGTCTGCATCCTTCAAGAAAAACATGATTTTCATGCAGGACAATGCTCCACAGCGTGGCTGGCAAGAAAGGGTATAAAAGAAGAAAATCTAATGATATGGCCTCCTTGTTCATCTGATCTGAACCCCATTGAGAACCTGTGGTCCATCATCAAATGTGCGATTTACAAGGAGGGAAAACAGTACACCTCTCTGAACAGTGTCTGGGAGGCTGTGGTTGCTGCTGCACGCAATGTTGATGGTGAACAGATCAAAACACTGACAGAATCCATGGATGGCAGGCTTTTGAGTGTCCTTGCAAAGAAAGGTGGCTATATTGGTCACTGATTTGTTTTTGTTTGGTTTTTGAATGTCAGAAATTTATATTTGTGAATGTTGAGATGTTATATTGGTTTCACTGGTAAAAAATAAATAATTGAAATGGGTATAAATTTGTTTTTTGTTAAGTTGCCTAATAATTATGCACAGTAATAGTCACCTGCACACACAGATATCCCCCTAAAATAGCTAAAACTAAAAACTACTTCCAAAAATATTCAGCTTTGATATTAATGAGTTTTTTGTGTTCATTGAGAACATGGTTGTTGTTCAAATTAAATCCTCAAATAAAATTAATCCTCAAAAATACAACTTGCCTAATAATTCTGCACTCCCTGTATATTATCTATTAAAGTAGCTGTATCGGCTGTAATTCTTGTGGGTTTATTGATAAGTGGAAATAAATTATTACTATACATAGTTGTGATAATCACTTTTCTTATTATTTTGGGGATTTAAAAGATTTATATTAAAATCACCACACACAATATGCATCTTACTAATGTTACCAAACAAAATATCAACATTTTTATTAAATAACTCTAAACATGATCCTGGTGTTCTATAAAGACAACTAACAATAATATTTTTAGATTTAAGAACTGCAATTTCAACAGATATACACTCTAGAACTCCCTCAATGGTGGTTGTCAGACTATCGACAATTTTACAATTTAGATCATTTCCCACATATAATGCTACTCCCCCACCTTTTTTATTAATCCTATTCTTAGTAAAGAGCTCATATCCCTCCAATTCCACTTCACAAGCCTTATCCCCATCCAACCAAGTCTCCGAAACTGCAATAACACTGAATTTGTTAATTTTACCAAGGCATTCTTTAATATCTTCAAAATTTTTATACAGGCTTCTACTATTGAAATGAATCAAGTTAAAAGCTCCTTCCATATTAATACTGTTACTTTGCTCTTCAGTATAGTATTTACATTCATTTATTATATTATTATAAAAATGATTATTTGGATCTATATCTTTCCCAAATTCATTTGTTTTATAGAGATGCATAATTGTCTAAACTATGTTCAATCAGTTCACTTATGTATGGACTACCAATATTTTCTCATTTATTTCCTCTTTATCTCTATTAACTACTGATAAATCATAAACACACTCAGTCTCATTTAGTCTTTTCCCAATTATCAAATTATAAATGATCCCCGTGTCCAACATAAGGCAGATTTCCATCCATCGTGACGATAATTTTAAAGCAATTTTCCTCCGTCCAACGTAAAGTAGGCCCATCTTCCAGTTTGTCCGCACGTAAACGTGTACCTATTTTCCACAGTCCAGTACAGGAAAGGTTTATGCAACAGTAATCAACGTAAAGTAGGCCTATAATAATCCATTCTCCAACTCGCTGAAAATTTGTCCGCACTTTTCCAAAGTCCCCATAGCTCCAGCAGAATGCATAGAGATCCATTTGAACCCAGTCTAAATAAAACAAACGTACTATTCTCACCCATAGCCTAAAGTAATAGTCCTCAACCTGCGACAAGAATATCTCCTTTTTTATTTTTTTATTTATTTGTTTGTTTGTTTTGTTCAATCAACATTATCTAAACTGATCAAGGTCTTTAAGTTGTCTTACCAGTATTACCCTGGCTTGTTCCTGAGTAGATCCCTTTAGCTGAATGAAGATCTTACAGTTCCTCGTCCATGTCACATTTATCTTATCATTTCCTCTCAGCATACGGGCTTCTCGGGCGATCTCAGCATTTCTTTTTGTAAGGTGCTCATTTAAATTAACATTAGTTCCTTTCAACTTCCTTCCCTGTCGCAGTAAATCAATTTTGTATTTCCGATTTCCAAAACGCAGCGATGTTATTCGCGTCTAGATGTATATCTTTTCCCCTCAGAAATGTTACAACTTGTCTCTCCAATAATTGCACATCCTCGGTGTCAGCATCTGCACTTACATTTCTCCCCACTGCTGCTGCTTTGGCATATGAGCGGGGTTTGACGCTTAAACCTGTGATGATAATGTCTTCCATCCGTGTGTATTATTCAAATGGATCAATCCTCATTTCAAGCTCATTAATAGTTTGGTCTTTTTCTTTTATCAAGTCTCTCAATTGTTTCACCTCGTCGAAAAGTCCCATCAGTTTCATCAGCTGGTGAGTCACTTTAGACAACTCCTCAGTCGAATGATTGAGCGACTTATGAATTTCCTGCATCTCGTTCTCCATCTCTGCTTTACTGGTTGTTTTCTTCGGTGGTTTTCTTCGGTACTGTTTCAGTTTTCTTATGTATGCGTTATGCAAGTAAAGTTAGTTTTTTGTCAAGTAGAGATACAGCATTTTCACAGGGTGCCGCCATGTTGAAATCCTATCAGTTGAAATCCTATCAGAGAACCCTTAAAGAAATCCTATGGAGAACCCTTAAAGTAATGGCAGTTCATGAGATTGTTCTCCTCTGTGATTGATAAAGAGACAGTGCCAGATCAAGAGAAACTCACTCGACTGCATCAATACACTGTCGGTCAAGCTAGAGATGCTATCTCACATTGCTTGTACAATCCCAACTCAGGCCAGGGCTATGTGGAAGCCATGGCTATTCTGAAGAGACGTTTTTGCAATCCATATGCAATATCACAAGCATGGGTTGACAAGGTGCTTAACTACAAAGACATTAAAGACAACAAGCAGTTGCAAAGCTTCGCTGACATTCTGTGCAGATGCAGAGACACTTTAAAGGCAATGAAATGTGAGGAAGAGCTGAATGGTGGACGCACTTTGCGACAAATTGTAGAAAAGCTACCTGAAGACTTGGCTCTCAATAGATGAAAAGATGTCTCTCAATAAACTACGAGATCATCAAGTCTGGCCGTTTGCCAAAGTTGGATGACATAGTCAGTCTTGTTCCATCAGAAGCTGCTAAGAGAGCAGATCCTATCTTTGGGAATCTTCTTAGCCCTCCTAGTAAAAATTCTTTAGCAAGTTTTAAATCGATTACTAAGCCAAGTTTCAATAAGAAAAAGCAGACATTTGCAACAGTGTCCACACCTAAGACAACATCAACATTTAAGTGTCCAAAGTGCACTGATGGACATTTTCTGAACCAATGTCAAGCTTTTAGAGCTCTGTCTGTTCGAGAGCGTTTGGCCTTTGTTCAACAAAAGCAACTCTGTCTGAACTGTTTTATGAAAGGCCATCGTAGCACAGTCTGTACTCGCAGCTGGGTATGCAAGGTGCCTGGATGTGGAAAAAAACACAACAGTTGGCTGCATTCTGCTATCATAGCTTCTAACAATGACAAAAGCCAATCTACCAATCAAGCTATTGAAGATGAGCCAGCTGCTGACCCAACACAAGCTGTTCAAGCACATGCCACCAGAAAGTGCATTGAAGCCAGTCAAAGAAAGATTGCACTTCCCATCTTGCCAGCAGTGGTTTCAGACAGACACAACCGATTCTCTATGAATGTCTTTGCTTTGCTTGACAGTGGCTCCAATGGGACCTTTGCTTCTAAGAAGCTAGTTCATGCTAGAGTCACGCAAAATGAACAATAAACTAAACACAATGGAGACCAAAAATCTCAACGTAGTCACGCTAGCAGTGGATCTACGAGTTGAAGATGCTGAACAAAGGAACTCTTACCTTATGAAGGGAGTGCTTTGTCGGGATCACCTGAACATAAGTCTAGACCACCTAGTCACACAGCAAGAGGTGATGCAGTGGCCACATCTGAGGGAAATTGCAGATGAAATTAGTTTACCTGATGTTGATTTAGCTGATGAAGTTTACCTGCTGATAGGTCTAGACCAGCCAGACATACTTGCTCCTCGTGAGACACGGTGTGGGGAGTCAGGTGAGCCTTATGCAATTCTGACTGGCCTGGGGTGGACACTCCATGGACCAGTAGCTGACGGTTCAACAACTATCTCTACCAATTTCATTCAAGCTGCCCATTCTCTACAACAAGCTGTTGAAAGATTTTGGAAACTGGATGATCCAGTGCATGTGAACAATGACTCGTTATTAGTAGTTAAAAGCGCTATTCAAATAAAAATGAATTTAATTGAGTTGAAGTAGTCGACGAGCAAGTTGTGGATCTATGGAACAAGCAATCAGTCAAAGTAGATGGTCATTATACACTTCCAATCCCTTTTAAAGAACATCCACCACGACTGCCTAATAACTACACAATAGCCAAACATCGATTAGACCTTTTAGGAAAGAGGCTAAAGAAAGACTCAACTTTGCATCAGAAGTATACAGAAGGTATCAGAGACTCTTTGCTAAAGGGATACGCAGAAGAGGTCATTGAAATAAACAAAAAAGATGGTTGCGTGTGGTACCTGCCACATCATCCAGTGCTACATCCAGCAAGCCAGAGAAGGTTTGTATTGTCTTCGATTGTGCAGCACGGTACCAAGGTACTTCATTGAATGATCATGTTGACCAAGGACCAGACCTTACCAAGAAATTACTAGGAGTTCTTTTCAAGTTTAGGCAAGAACCTGTTGCTCTGAATGCAGACATTGAGAGCATGTTTGATCAAGTCCGAGTACCATCTGGTGAAAGAGATGTGCTTCGCTTCCTGTGGTGGGAAGATAATGATCCAGACAAACCACCTAAGCATTATCGTATGACGGCTCACCCTTTTGGAGGTGTCTGGAGTCCTAGTGCAGCCAATTTTTCCTTGCAGTGTGTGGCTGAAGACAACCGTGGAAAATTTTCTGATGTCACTGTAGAAATAGTGAGGCAAAATTTTTACGCTGACGATTGTCTCAAGTCGGTAACAACAAAGAAGTTTGCTATCAAACTTGTTTCCGAACTCCGGGAACTTCTAATTTGTGGAGGCTTTAGATTAACCAAGTGGTTAAGCAGTTCTAAGGATGTGATAAAAGCAATACCAGCTGAGGACTGGACAAAATCATTGCATGAGGTAAACCTTGACCAAGAGGATTTGCCATTTGAACGAACACTGGGCGTCCTTTGGGATGTGGAAAGAGATTGCTTCACATTTGACTTTAAGGCAGTGGACAAACCTGCAACAAAGAGAGGGGTATTGAGCACTACCAGTTCCATCTATGATCCTTTAGGATTTGCAAGTCCTTTCGTGCTCAAAGCAAAAGCAATCTTTCAAGTGTTGTGCCGCATGAAAGTCGACTGGGATGAGCAAACCTGCAACAAAGAGAGGAGTACTGAGCACTACCAGTTCCATCTATGATCCTTTAGGATTTGCAAGTCCTTTCGTGCTCAAAGCAAAAGCAATCTTTCAAGTGTTGTGCCGCATGAAAGTTGACTGGGATGAGGAGTTACCGCTGGACATGGCTGCACAGTGGCGCAGATGGTTAAGCGATTTGCCTCTGTTGTCAGCACTGACAATTCCAAGATGTCTTAGACCAACATCCACTAGTTGCTTGTTAGTTACCCAGCTGCATCACTTTTCCGATGCTTCAGAACTGGCTTACGGTGCTGTTACATACATAAAGATTGGTGACATTTGCAGGCTGGTAATGTCAAAGGCCAGACTTGCACCAAACAAGCCAGTTAGTATACCACGACTGGAGCTACTAGCAGCAGTAGTTGCTACAGAGCTGGATCAGCATATCAAGCACCACTTGGAAATTACATTTAAAAAGACTTTCTTTTGGACAGACAGTACTATCGTACTTCAATACATCAATAACAAGCATTGTCGTTTCAAGACATTCATTGCCAACCGTATTGCAAAAATACATAAGCGTTTAGAACCATGTCAGTGGAGATACATTAACTCTGCTTCTAATCCTGCAAACGATGTCTCTCGAGGAATGAACATGGGAAAGATTCTGTCAAGTGAAAGATGGGTATCTGGTCCATACTTTCTACAACTTGAGGAGGAACATTGGCCTGCTTAACCAATCATAAATGATTTGCCAGAAGAAGCAGAGGTCAAACGGGTTAAAGAGGTCTATGCAGCTAGTATAAAACCAAACCAAGTGATTAAAAATGCAGTGGACAGACTACTCGAGCGATACTCCAGTTGGCATCGATTGAAAAGGGCTACTGCTATACTGTTGCGCGTCAAGGCTTTGTTACGCAAGAAAGCAAAGGTGCATCTTTCTGACCCTATCACTGTTTGTGAGCTCCAACAAGCAGAGTTAGCCATTCTCAACCACCTACAAACTGCATTTTTTGGATCATCTCAAGCCAAAACCAGTTCCCTTCTCAAGCTTAAACCCTACGTGGATGAAAACAACCAACTCTTTCGTGTGGGAGGCAGACTAACAAATGCCCAATTCCCTTTGAGGCTAAACATCCAGTGATCCTACCTAACGTTCATCACGTCACTGAGCTTATAATTAGTCACTACCATCTTCGCTTGGGTCATGCAGGTCCAGAGCGAGTACTTG
The DNA here is from genome assembly GCA_024362625.1 of Silurus asotus. NCBI lineage: Eukaryota > Metazoa > Chordata > Actinopteri > Siluriformes > Siluridae > Silurus > Silurus asotus. The sequence continues at coordinate 2,062,561 of MU551562.1, read as the reverse complement.
CAGAAATTCGTCAGCGTTTCTGGATACTAAAGGGACGTGCTGTCATTAACCGGACTCTCAAGTCATGTCTACAGTGTCGCAAGTTAAAGAGCTAAGCCACAAATCCAGCAAATGGCAGACTTACCTGACTCAAGAGTGACACCAGGTGAGCCTCCATTCACTCGTATCATAGATAACTTCGGGCCATTTTTGATTAAGAAGGCACGCAGTGAGCTCAAGAGGTACGGATGTTTGTTTACTTGTCTTTCTACGAGAGCCATTCATTTGGAAGTTGCGCACACCCTCGATACTGACTTCTTCATTAACGCCTTGCAGCGATTTATCGCTAGGAGAGGCCCACCCATTGAAATACGCTCGGATAACGGGACTAATTTCGTTTCTAATTTCCGATTCTACCTCCAGGAGCCTTCGTAAAACAAGATCTTAACAGACGCAGATGGCACCAGGTGCAATATCTGGCAGATGTCTTCTGCGACATCATGTGGATCACAAATAAGAATTTCATACCGGATCGGTCGAGGCCCGTATTAACAACGACCGCCACAGGTATCGTTAGCCGACAGGGTACCGGTGGAAATTGGGCTACTGTTGGCCGAAGGAGGAGAAGGAGAGGAGGAAGATGTCTACAGAGACGGCAGGGAAAGAAGCAGAGGAGAAAGGTAACTATGCTGTGTGTTCAGGAGACCAAGTGGAAAGGGAGTAAGGCCAGGAACATTGGAGGTGGATTTAAACTGTTTTATCATGGTGTGGTTGGAAAGAGAAATGGTGTAGGGGTGATTTTGAAGGAAGAGTACAGTAAGAGTGTAGTGGAGGTGAAGAGAGTTTCTGATGGGGTGATGAACGTGAAGGTGGAAGTTGAAGGGATGATAAATGTCATCAGTGCCTATCAGAGGTGGGAGACTCGAGTCATATGACTTGACTCGAGTCAGACTCGAGTCAGAATTTTCTGGACTTGAGACTTACTTGACTAGATCTCTGAAAAGACTCGACTTGACTTTAGACTTGCTTCTTGTGACTTTAGACTTGACTCGGACTTAAAGTTCGGGTTTAGAGATTACGCGTACATGGCCAGTTTGATTTTTCGCAAATGCAATTCACTGTAATTTGCCTTCACATTGGCATTATTTTAAACTGTCCAGACATCACAGTTTAACATTGAAGTGGTCAAGGGTTAAAGTTGTTATGGCCAAATACATAAATCTGGTTTGATGTACGGTAAATATCTCCATAAATACGGGGGCATGACCTGATAGTTTTATTTTTTTTTACATTATTAAAGATATTAGAAAAATAAATGAAAAGCCCTAGAGTAACATGATCATAATAGATTGTGGATAACTCTTAACAGAGCAGACAATGTTGGGTTCATCACCTTTTAAAAACCACTGCCTCACTTGTACAGTAAGATTTTTTTTTTTTTCTGATATTGATATTCTACTTTGAGTATGCAACCCATTGTTTGGTGTCTGATGAGATGACAGAGTATACTTTACAATTATAGGTATTATTATTACTATATGTTGAGATGGGGAAATGTGACTGTTCACTCCATGTTTACACAGATACATCAGGGTATTGATAGATAGAAATGATCCAGTTTAACAGCTGTAGTTCTGACTCCTCCTCATCAGCACATTCTACTGTCTAAAAAACGTACAATTAATTCTTGTTTACTTGTTCATTTAATGTATTTTTATTTTAGAGCATTTAAAGTGCTTCTTAATGATATTTTATTACACACAAGTTAATTTAATTATTTTTGTAACCCAGATGGGGTGTAACATCACCAGCCCTCTGTGTTTTAAATAAGTAATAAAAGTCCCTGAGTTAAAAAATGTGTCAAACAAATCTGTGTGCGACTTGGTATGACTTGATGACTAAGTTAGGACTTGACTTGACTTGACTTGACAAAGAATATGACTTGACTTGACTTGACTTGAGCCTTACAACAGAATGACTTGACTTGACTTTGACTTGCAATGTTAAGACTTGGACTTGACTTGAGACTTTCATTTGGTGACTTACTCCCACCTCTAGTGCCTATGCTCCTCAAGTTGGCTGTGAGATGGAGGAGAAGGAAAGATTCTGGAGTGAGTTAGATGAAGTGGTAGATGGTGTACCTAGGAAAGAACGGTTGGTGATTGGGGCAGACTTTAATGGACATGTAGGTGAAGGGAACAGAGGTGATGAGGAGGTGATGGGTAGGTATGGTTTTAAAGAGAGGAATGTGGAAGGACAGATGGTGGTAGATTTTGCTAAAAGTATGGAAATGGCAGTGGTGAACACGTATTTTAAGAAGAAGGAGGATCATAGGGTGACATATAAGAGTGGGGGAAGGTGCACACAGGTGGACTATGTGCTATGCAGCAGATACAACCTGAAGGAGATTGGAGACTGTAAGTTGTTGGCAGGGGACAGTGTAGCTAGACAGCATCAGATGGTGGTCTGTAGGATGGTTTTGGAGGCAAAGAAGAAGAGTAGGAGAGTGAGGACTAAAAGAAGAATAAGATGGTGGAAACTGAAGGAGGAAGAGTGTAGTGTGAGGTTCAGGGAAGAGGTCAGACAGAGGCTCGGTGGTGTTGAAGAGGCGTTGGATGATTGGGCAAATAAATGAAATTTAAAGTGAAATAAATTTCCGTGACGATTTCTCAGTAAGAGTGTGATTAATTTTGATGATTAGGCTTGCCATTCCTTTCCTTTCTTTCTCTCCTTTCTTCTTTTCCCTTCTCTTCCTCCTTTTTCTATTTTTAACTTTTTGTTTATTTTTATTTTTATTTTTATTTTCTTTATTTCTTTTTGTTTGTTTGTGTAGTTAGTTTTATGTTGTGTTTGTCTCATTCATTAAATGGCGTATTTGTTATAAGTGATTGTCTCTGCATGCCGCTCACATTTTAGGGTTCCTGCAACATTCGATCTGAACTACTATTAATTGTAAGGTATAAAGTAAATGGGGGTTGCATCTTTCTCGGCCGTGGAGATACCTCTCTTATAGAATTCATAAAGATTATTTTGTCTGTTCCCCGGACGAACAGACCAAATAAGTGTAACGTTAATTCCATTACCGTCAATTCAACTTAATTCAAATATTTAGGAGTAACTATAACCTGTTATAATTACTTATAAATATTCCCTTTTCTTTGCGAGCTAAATTTGGTACACTGCACTTTTTTTAAAGTTTTTTAATTAAATGATGGTTATGAATATCGAAATTTATATTTTGACAATAATACATTTAATAATCACATTTTAAAGGTTAACATAATATTTTTGTAAAAACTTGATTTGTACAGTCATTTTATTGTTTTGCGTTAACTTATTTACTTATAATTAATAACATTTTCCTGATGAATGTTAATTGATACTTTTTTATAAAATTATGATTATGAATATGGAATTTAATATTTTAATAAAAACAATAAATATTTTATAAAAGAAAGTCATAATTATTTCGAACCATTGTTTATCATGTTTTTGCGTTGATTTTTTGCACTTTTAACAGTTTTTAGTTAAATGATGCCTATGAATATGAAAAGTCATAATTTACATTATCTTCTAAAAACTTTGTCATACACATTTTTCAATTAACTTTTGCACATTTTTCAATTAATTTTTGCCTTGTGCTTTTATTATTATTTTTTCAATTCTTTTTATTGAAAAACCAACAATCACAGATACAAAAATGTAAAAAGAAATTCTCCATTTTTTATTTTCAAGAGCAAACACCCCCACCCCCTAAAACACAAACAAACCCCCAGAAAAAGACACGCACACATGCGCACGCACCGCCCCTCCCCCTGTTTAAACAACTGAAGAAACAAAAAAACAAAAGAAAGGTTATATATACAGTCCAATTTTGACCGATTTAGATTGTTAATCAGGTAACACCCACAGTCTCCTAAAATAAGAAATAACAGGTTGCCACTTGCAAAAAAGATGTCAGTAGAACCCCTCAGTGTATATTTTATTTTCTCCAACTTAAGAAAAAACATCAAATCTTTAAACCACCGAGAGATGGAGGGACATCCTATTGCTTTTCAGTGCAGAAGTATGCAACGTCTGGCCAACAAAGATGAGTAGGCTAAAACATCTTTGTGTACAGAACTCAGTGATACCGACTCATTGGTAACCCCAAATATAGCGATCAGTGGGCATGGCGTCAATTGCACCTTAAATATGGAGGACATAATGCCGAAAAAAAACGGTCCAGAATGCATTTTATTTCAGGCACAGAAAAAACATATCACTTAAATGACAGGGAAAAGCATGACATCTGTCACATCTGTCCTCAACCCTGGGATAGATTTTTGCCTGTTTCGATTTGGAAAGCTGAATTCTGTACAAAACCTTAAACTGAATTAGACTGAGGCTGGCACAGGAAGTGGTAGACCGTATCCTATCTATGGCCTTCTCCCAACGTTCGTCGCCAAACTGCAGCCCTAACTCCTTCTCCCAAGCGGTCCTGGTTTTATCTGTATTACAGCTATTGAGAGATAAAATAAAACTGTATATACGGGAAATTAAACTACGCTGGTGTCGAGTAAACATGACTAAACTCTCCCAAGGTTGCTTTGGGGGTACAGAGGGAAAATTGGGAAGGCATTTAGATACAAAGCTGCGGACTTGGAGATATTGAAAAAAAATGAGATGTAGGCAGCCTATACTCCAAGGACAGGCTGGTAAAACTTCTAAAGATGCCATCTTTGTACAAATTATAAAGTTGTTTGATGCCTTTTTCGTGCCATAGTGAGAAAGCTGAATCTAAAAGTGATAAAAATACTGTGAAAGCGATTCGGAAGAACACTGAGTTGTCTGCTCTCTAATTTGTCGGTCTGCACTGCACAGCTTCAAGTCAAACTCATCTCAGTTTGTGGTGTTTATGCGCATGCGTGAAGCCTCGGAGCCGAGAGCTGGGGGTGGGGGGGTGCGTCAGGAGTCTGACTGACTTTCTGAACGGCGCAAAATTACGTTTATTATCTTTAACGTAATCATAACATATTTTTATTAATGTTTGGAAATGAAAAAAAAACTTTCATTTTTATATATCACCTCTACTTATTTCACCTAAATCACATTAAAATAATGTTAAGTATTTTCACAGTTTCCTCAGAGCTTTTTTTCCTCAGAGAAAGATTACTCCACAGTGCTTTTACTGTTTCACCCTCCTGTTATTATGAGGACACTATATGAAGAAAAAAACGGGTGAAAATGGTTTAAAAAGTCATTATTTCCACATTTTCTATGTTCAGTTTTCCACAGGTGTTTATCTCTGAGGTAAACCAGTTCAATCTCCATACTTACCTTACCTCGTTATATCGTGCCTGTAACTTTATTTACCACAAATATTTCAGAAGTATACATTACAGAAAAATAACAGTAAAATGCAATTAATTTAAAACAAAACCTAATTTCTTACCATGACAGAGGTGTCAGGTTATCCAGGTCAGGTCAGGTGCTCCAGTGGCAGTGAGTGATAACCATTTCTTCAGAATCAGAAGGCATGAACACAGGAGCCAATGGGAGACTTTTTTTTTTTTTTTTTACTAAAGGTCATAGTATGTTATTGTTAATAGATAACATTTTTGTTAATCTATTGATCTTATAAAAACACATCAATTAAATTTATCATTACTTAAATAATTGAATGGTAGATTTATTTGACAAATATAGCTAAATATAGCCCAAATGTGGCTCATACAAAATAAACAAAATTGGCAACCTAACTGGGGCCCACATTCAGCCCATCAAAGTGCCCACTCTAATGAAGTAGGCCAAAATCCTCACACAGCAAGCAGATAGACAACAGACCAGATGGAGTAGGCCAAAATCCTCACACAGCAAGCAGATAGACAACAGACCAGGTGGAGTAGGCCGAGATCCTCACACAGCAAGCAGGTAGACAACAGGCCAGGTGGAGTAGGCCGAGATCCTCACACAGAAAGAAGGTAGACAACAGAAGCATACGGTTTTCCCCTACCCATATAATTGCAGACAGGAATGGCAGATATGTCATTGTGGCTGGTACGCTGATACAGACCAAGGTTCTGCTGGTTAATATTTACGCTCCAAACTTTGATGATCCTGATTTTGTGAATAGGTTACTGAGCAGTCTTCCCTTTATAAATACCCATCTGATTTTTGGTGGAGATTTGAATTGTGTTTTAAACCCTGTTTTGAATCGTTCTAATTCTTGTGCTGTGTCTCAATCTGCAATGTCTAAATCGTTCTCCGATTTCGTGTCACAGAACGGCTTGGTAGACCCATGGCGATGTCGCAATCCCGGGATAAAAAAATTCTAATTTTTCTCCCCAGTGCAACATTCATATTCCAGGATTGACCAATGAGTCAGTATCACTGAGTTCTGTGCACAAAGATGTTTTAGCCTTCTTATCTTTGTTGGCCAGACGTTGCATAATTCTGCACTGGAAAGCAATAGGATGTCCCTCCATCTCTTGGTGGTTTACAGATTTGATGTTTTTTTCTTAAGTTGGAGACAATAAAATATACACTGAGGGGTTCTACTGACATCTTTTTTTTTTTGCAAGTGTCAACCTGTTATTCCTTATTTTAGGAGACTACAAGTGTTACCTGATTAACAATCTAAATCGGTCGAAATTGGACTGTATACAAAACCTTTCTTTTGTTTCTTCAGTTGTTTTAAAAGGGGGATGTGGGGTGTGTGTGCTTGCGCATGTGTTCGTGTCTTTGTCTGGGGGTTTGTTTGTGTTTTGTGTGGTGGGGTTGGGATGATTGCTCTTTGTTGCATAGAAAAGAAAAAAGGAGAATTTCTGTTTACATTTTTGTATTTGTGATTGATGATTCTTCAATAAAACGAATTGAATTATTTTTTTTTTTTTTCAAATAAAAAGATTAAATTAATTGGTAAAATATACATTCTCATATTTATCAGAATAATTTAATTAAAAAAAATGCAAAATTTCATTGAAAAATGTGTATGACAGATCAAGTTCTTCAAGATAAAGATAATGTGAAATTATGACTTTTCATATTCATAGATACCATTTAACTAAAAACCATTGATATTGCAAAAATGTTATACAAAACATCATGACAAACAATGGTTTGAAAAAATGACATTCTTTTATAAAATATTTATAGCTTTTTTATTAAAATATTGAATTTCATATTCATAATCATAATTAAAAAAAATATCAGTTAACTTTAATTATAAAAATATAGGATATTGTAAAATATAAATTATATGTGCATGGAAAACCTTTGAAAAAGTGCCATAAGTGAACGCAAATCAGTAAAGTGAATATACGAATAAAGATTTATATTCAGAAGCATATGTTCATGGAAGACCTTTAAAAAATTGGCATTAAGAAACAAAAAAACTAAAAAGTGTTCCCATACAAATCATATTTTGACAAATGCCTATGACATTTACATTTAAAATGATAGTTATTGTGAAAATATTAAATTTCATATTTGAAAGCATCGTTTAATGAAAAAACATTAAAAAGTGCAATATGCAAACAAAAAAAGTACATTAAAAACCATGGTCTTAGAAGAATATAACATAAAAAAGAAAAAAAAAGGAAAATTCATGAAAAATTGTTAAAAAGTACATAAATTCAATGAAATACGTAACAAATCACGTTTTTACAAGTTATTGTAAAAATATAAATGGTCATATTCATAAGCATTATTTTACAATAAATTGTTAAAAAGTGCAATAAGTGAATGAAAAAGGTTTCATGATAAACCATGTTTTGACGTAAATATGACTTTTCTCATATAAATATAAAATTAATAGGTAAAATATACATTTTAATATTGAAAGAAATAATTTCATGAAAAATATTTTTAAAAAAGTGCAAAAAAAAAATTTCGTGCAAAGCGTGATGACAGAGTTTGAAAAAAATATGACGTCTAAAAAAATGTTATATGTATAAAATATTTTGTAATATTTCAAATACTATTGACTATTGAAAAGTACAAAAAGAGAATGAAATGTGTGAGAAAGTCATGATTACAGTTTTTCAGAAATGCTAAAACACAAAAGCCAATCCTCTAAACCAAATGACCAGTTGTCTAAACACATTTACTAAATCTAGCCATCATTTTCCAATATCATAAACACATTTCACATGAAGACACAATTCACAAAACACAATCCTCTGTTCTCATAAATCTTAACACAATTTTCTTTGCTAAAAAACAATTTGCAAAAGATCTCTGCTCATATTCTCAAATGAAAGCTCATGTGATGCAAAATGCTTGCCACAGTCAGCAATATTTGAACACAATGAACACACCTGGCGTCATTCATTACACACAACGACTCAAAATTGAAGACACTTGCTGCTAATGCTGTGACCACATGTACAAAAGCAAGTTCAGAGTGCACAGTTTGCTAAAGATTCCAAACCAACACAATGGATGAATGCAGAGTCAGGGGAAGAGGAATTCGAGTCAGAGGAGGGAGAAGAGCTGGCCATGGAAGAAGAAGAGCAGGCCAACGAGGAAGAGGAGTTTAAATCAGTGGAGGAAGAGGAGCATGCTAATAAGGAAGAGGAGTTTAAATCAGTGGAGGAAGAGGAGCAGGCCAACGGGGAAGAGGAGTTCAAATGAGAGGAGGAAGAGGAGCAGGCCAACGAGGAAGAGAGGTTCAAATCAGAGGAGGAAGAGGAGCAGGCCAACAAGGGAGAGGAGAAGGTCCTCATCAGACTCCGGGAGATCAGAGACAAAGTCATTGCTGATAATGTCAACTTTAAAAGCATTGATGATGTCAGCTTAGCCACAATAGACCGAGTTCTCCGGCACCAAAAGATGCGGATGAAACAGGTCTATAGGGTTCCCTTTAAGCGCAACTCTGCGCGACACAAAGACCTACGTTACGAGTATGTGCAAGTAAGTATACATCCATGTTCACAGTACAGTTAGTGGACATACTGTGTTGCTCAGTAGCCTACTGTTGTTCTGAACACCTGTGCACTTTCACATTTTCACAGAGGATATTACAGTTGGACATGATGGCCAGACCTCATGAGTACCTCTTCCTGGATGAGGCTGGCTTCAACCTGCAGAAACGAAGGCAAAGAGGCCGTAACATCCTTGGCCAAAGAGCCATCACTGAGGTTCCTGGCCAACAGGGGGGTAATATTACTCTTTGTGCGGCCATGGGTTTGGAGGGGCTTGTCCACCGGCATGCTGTCCTTGGGTCACCCAACGTCTCCTCACCTTCCTAGAGGAGCTAAAAGACATCCTCCTGGACCGCCAACACCACCATCCTGGGCCCGCACATCAAATTTATGTGATGTGACAAAACAAACCAAATCAGAGAGTGGTTCACCACCAACAGTAACCATTTTTAAACGTCTCTCTGCCACCCTACTCCCCTTTCCTGAACCCTATAGAGGAGTTCTTCTCATCAAGGAGATGGAAGGTTTATGACAGACAACCATACACTAGAGAGAACCTCCTAAGGGCAATGGAGCTGGCCTGTGTTGACATCCCAGTGGAGGCCTTCCAAGGATGGATTCGCCATTCCAGGGCGTTTTTCCGGTAGTGCCTGGCAAGAGACAATATAGCCTGCGATGTGGATGAGGTGATGTGGCCCGATGCAGCTCAGCGGCATGATGCCGCACTGTGATTGTGGTGTGTGTGGTGTGAATAAAGTAAATAAAAAAACTTCACACCCTTATCATGTTATCAAGAGTACTGTTGTGTGCAATATATACTGTTTTTGCATTGAGTTGTGTTACAGTAGTGTACATGCAGAATTTACTATAGATTTATACTCTTCATATGAAACTCTAAAATGTAAATGCCTAATCATCTGCAGAGATCTAAGAACATCCATTACTGTAAAGTTTCGAAAATATGCATTGGCAGTTAATAAACAAAGAACCTTCTCACAAATTGAGCATTGTGTTTTCAATTGTTTTGCTGTAGTGTGTAATGATGTGTATAGTGTTTACATTTTTGAAAGCTTCGAGCTGCCTTTTGGTGTGAAAGTTTGAGGTTCGAAGTGAGGAGGTGTCATTGTGTTAATGTAGCTTTAGAAAAGGGTGTTGTGTTTAGACATTGGGGAACATGGAGGAAACGTTTGTGAAATGTGTTTTAGCATTTGAGAAAAACTTTAATCAAAAACGAAGTCAAAACCCATATTTTGCAAAGAGCTGTGGCGACCCCTACTGGAAGAAGCGGATAGAAAGTTATTTTTTTTTTTATGTGCTATCAAGAATGAGCTTCTTGAAAATGCGATTCCGCAAGTCTCAGTCTTCTAGGACGAAGAGAAAACGGTTTTTCGATCCAAGCATATTTGCACAAACAGCATGCGCTTCCCCATGATACATTTACATGTTTATAATTAGATTTGATATTACAAAACGTTTTCTAACCCAAAAAATGAAATTTTTTATATAAATATTAGTTATTTAAAAAAAAAAAAAATTCTCATATAATCATCTTAATCATAATTTTAGACAAATAGTTGACAAGTGCAAAAAGAGAATGAAATTTCGTTAGAAAGTAATAATTAATTAAAACCAACCCAACACATATTTGGCAAAGCCTTCACAGTGCTGTCAGCAATGAGCTACTTATATATCTAAATAATTTCATGAAAAACTGTTGAAAACTGCAAAAATTCAATTAAAACGTGATATAATACCAAGTTTTTACAAGTCATTGTGAAATTATGACTTTTCATATTCATAAGCATAATTTAACTAAAAACAGTTGAAGGTGCAACAATTCAACGCAAACCGTGATGACAATGGTATGAACAAAATCTGATTTTCTTGTATATATTTTCTTTTTATTGAAATATTACATATATTCATAACCATAATTTTATAAAAAAGAATTAATATAATTTAACATTAACATATACATTAGCATAATCTAATTAAAAACTATAAAAAAGTGAAATAATGGCATGAAAAGGTGACATGACAAAATATGTTTGGACAAAAATATAAAAAACATAAAAAACATTTTAAAAAGTTATTGTAAAATTATGAATATTCATATTGATCTTCTTCTTCTTCTTTCGGCTGCTCCCATTAGTGGTCGCCTCGGCGGATCATCCGTCTTCATACTTCCCCTGTCCTCTACATCTGCCTCTTTCACACCAACTACCTGCATGTCTTCCCTCACCACATTCATGAACCTCCTCCTTGGCCTTCCTCTTTTCCTCCTACCTGGTGGCTCCATCCTCAGCATTCTCCTACCAATATAATTCATGTCCCTCCTATGCACATGCCCAAACCACCTCAATCTCGCCTTCCTCACCTTGTCACCAAAACATCCTACATGGGCTGTCCCTCTAATAAACTAATTTCTAAACTTGTCCATCCTCGTCAATCCCAACGAAAACCTTAACATCTTCAGCTCTGCTACCTCCAGCTCCACCTCCTGTCTTCTACTCAATGCCACTGTCTCTAATTTACAGGTCTCACCACACTCCTATAAACTTTTCCTTTCATTTTAGCAAATCACTCCTGTCACTCTTCTCCACCCACTCCACCCTGCCTGCACTCTTTTCTTTACTTCTCTAACACACTCTCCAATATCTTTGCACTGTTGAACCCAGGTACCTGAACTCCTCCACCTTCTCCACCTCTTCTCCCTGCAACCGCACCACTCCACTGCCCTCCCTCTCATTCACACACATGTACTCTGTCTTACTCCTACTGACTTCCATTCCCCATCTCTCCAGCGCATATCTCCACCTCTCCAGGCTCTTCTCAACCTGCTCACTACTCTCACCACAAATCACAATATCATCCGCAAACATCATAGTCCAGAGAGACTCCTGTCTGACCTCGTCCGTCAACCTGTCCATCACCACTGCAAACAGGAAAGGGCTCAGGACCGATCCTTGATGTAGTCCAACCCTCGCCCTGAACCAGTCTGTCGTTCCTACTGCACACTTCACTGCTGTCACACTGTCCTCATACATGTCCTGCACCACCCTCACATACTTCTCTGACACACCTGACTTCCTCATACAATACCACAGCTCCTTTCTCGGCACCCTGTCGTATGCTTTCTCTAAATCCACAAATACACAATGCAATTCTTCTGTCCTTCTCTATACTTCTCCATCAACTTTCTCAAAGCAAAAAAGGCATCTGTGGTGCTTTTCCTCAGCATGAAACCATACTGTTGCTCACAGATAGAACAGTTTAAACCCACCTCCAATGTTCCTGGCCTTACTCCCTTTCCACTTGGTCTCCTGAACACACAACATATCTACATTTCTCCTCTCCATCATATCAGCTACCTGGATCGGTAACGGTAACATTTAAGTCATTATTAATCTGCGGTATTAGGCGTGATGCAGCCTGCCGTCCTAGCTGATGAGCTGACAATCTGCTTGGTTTGTCACCGTATTTATAATACAATCCACAAGTTTTTAGTAACATGCATTCAGTTTCCGCAGTGAAGAGAAGATTGAATTCTGCTTGCAACTCAACACGTTGTTTGTATTGCTCTGGAGAAGGGTTGGACATGTAGCTCTGATCGAGTTGGCTAATGGCCAATGAAATTTCTGTGAGTTTAGCTCTGTGCTCGCGATATATGAAAGCAGAGTACGAAATGATTTGCCCCCTGAGATAGGCTTTCAGAGTCTCCCATAATAATGAGCATGGAGTAGAGTCAAGACAATTAAACAACTAGAATTCAATAAAAGCTTTAGAAATAGACGCACAGAAATCCTTGTCTGCCGGAGATGCGAATTAAACAGCCAAAGAGATTGTGTAGGTCTATGGATTAAGAATTGGATATCCAACAGGAGAGGAGCATGATCAGAGATCACAATGCCCAAATAATCTGTAGATACAATGGAGCGTTTAAGACAGCTATCGATAAAAAATTATCAATTCTGGAATATGAATGATGCACCGGGGAGAAAAATTTCAATTTTTTTTATCCCAGGATTGCGACATCTCTATGGGTCTACCAAGCCGTTTGGTGACAAAATCGGAGACCGATTTAGACTTTGCAGATTGAGACACAGGACGAGATCTAGAACGATCCAAAACAGGGTTCAAACACAATTCAAATCACCACCAAAAATTATCAAATGGGTATTTATAAAGGAAAGACTGCTCAGTAACCTAAGTTTGTAACGTAAATATTACCCAGCAGAACCTTGGTCTGTATAAGTGTACCAGCCACAATGACATTTCTGCCATTCCTATCTGCAATTATATGGGTAGGTGAAAACCGTATGCTTCTATTTACTAGGATGGCCACCCCACGTGCCTTAGAATTTAAATTGGAAGGACCTGTGAAGCTAGGGGGATCCCCACCCCCACACCCCTGTGCGCGCGCATCAAACACAAACACAAACACATACCCAACACACAAGTAGAGTCTCCATTCTAACAGTAACCCCAGGGGACAGCAACATGAACTAACAAAAAAGAAACCTACCACCGCCCACACAAATAAATGTGCTAACGACACGGAGAACAAGCCTATCCTAAACAAAGAGAAGGCTCCAGCAGATTCATTATATCTAGTTCACAGCTACTCATCCACGGTCTACATAAACATATAAACAATGTTTCTAGAGGAAAATTAATTCCCAACATATATCGACCAAGCACTTATAAAATGAACATTAAGTTTTCAGGATCACTTACACTTTGATTCCCGTAAAAATAACACCTTTAATAAGACATTCGCTGTGATAGTGAAACTTGGCCACAATGACTTGTGATCGTTCACCGGGCTTTGGTATAGGCTGTAGGGTGCGATGTGACCTGTCCAGAACCGGCTCCTTTTCCAGATTTCGTGCCTCCTTCAACTGCGCAGCAACACTCGCGGTAGTGGAGCTATTGGGACCCTCAGGAACACCAATTATCCTGACTTTTTTGTGCCGTGATCTAGCTTCCAGATCATCGCATTTGGTCACCAGCTTATTGAACTCAGCAGTAAGACAGTGTATGTCACGTTGCATTACAGCGATATCATCAGTGCAAACAGAAAGTTAGCGCTCTATCTCAACCACGGTGCCCTTTAGTTTCCACACCGCAGCCTCACTCGCAGCTCTATCGCTGGACAGCTGCGCCTCCACCGCCTGCAGCTGCGACTTTATTGTCAGTAAATTTCCCAAAGTACGTTCCAATGCACGTAGCTTGGCCTTAAATACCTCGATGGTTTGGACTTCAGAGAGGACAGCAGCTTAGACTTTAATGAGTCAATATCAGCTTTAGAAGCTACCTGTGAAAAGATGGGCCCTTCACACGGAGGTGAATCACGAGAAGGTGAGGCCGCAACTGTTGCACCAGGGCGCAGCTGTGACTGAGTTGTGCTACGGGTCTTAGAAGTTTTACAAGACATCATAACTACCTTTAGATTCAAATATACAAAGAACGAGGGGAAACCGAGGGATTGAAAGCAAAAATAAAAGTGAAAAGCTCGAAATAATAACAATTATAACAATAATCCACCAGAGCCCTCTAACACCACGTCCTACTCCATGACAAGCTCGATAGCGCCCCCAAACCATGGTTATAATGTACATTTTTTGCTTACAAATTGCACTTTTTTTTTTACTGTTTTCCATTAAATGTTGCTTATGAATATGACAATTCATATTTTGTCATACTATCACATTTTTTATGAAAAGGTCATCTTTTTGTCAAAAACATGATTTGCACAGTCACTTTTATGTTTTTGATTTAGTTATGGCCCTTTTTCAAAGGTTTTCCATGATCATATGATTTATATTTTCACAATTACTCATATTTTTATGGTAAAGGGTAACGTTTTAATGAAATTATGATTATGAATAGGAAATTATATATTTTAATAAAAACAATCCATATTTTATAAAAAAAAAGTTAATTATTTTCAAACCATTGTTTGTCATATCACGTTGTGCGTAGAAATGTTGCACTTGTAATGGTTTTTAATTAAATGATGCAAATTAAATGAATATGAAATCATATTTTTTACAATACATTTTAAAAACTTGATTTGTCATATCACATTTCTTTAATAAATTATTTCACTTTTTACAGTTTTTTATCAAACTATTCCTATGTATATCAAAACTTCATATTTTATATATTTATTTCTTATTCATATTAAAAAAGTCATATATTTGCCAAAACATGATTATCATGAATTATTTTCCGTTCACTTATTGCACTTTTTTCAACAGTTTTTCATGAAAATATGCTTCTGCATATGAAAATTTAAATTTTACTAATTAATTGCATATCTATGTAAAATGTCATAATTTTGTCAAACCATGGTTTGTCATGTGAAAGTTGTTAGTTTATGTATTGCACCTTTTAATGGTTTTTAATAAAATTATGCTTATGAATATAAAAAAAATATTTTCACAATAACATTTTTATGAAATAGTTAATATTTTTTATGAAATTATGGTTTTGAATATGAAATGTAATATTTTAATAAAAACAATATTTTTTTTTATAAAAGAAAGTCAAATTTGTTTCCATCCATTGTTTGTCATAACAGTTGTTGTGATGAACATTTGCACATTTGTTAGATTTTTATCATGCCCAAACGAAACGTAATTCTTTTCTAAAGCTGTTTCCTGTTTGGTAAATGAATTCCTAATCTTCTCAAAAAACTTTTTTTGCAGTTATTTCATGTTCTCCAAGACATCATGAGACAATTGTTTCTCAGTGCTTTTTCTATATGTCTATAAGCAGTATTATCAGGTGTACATAGCAGTTTCATCTCTCTGAATGATGTGTTCAAAGAGAATAAGGAAAATTCGGAGTGTAATTACAACTATGCACATATTGTTATAGAATTAGAGAAGCTATTGGTATAATTGTTATAGAAGCTAAACATAACAGTCGAGTGAGTCAGATCTTCACCCTAGAAGTGGCCCCCTTTCTACTTTAAAGAAAGGAACTACTTACGGGCTCTTAACTACAGGGGGTGCAGAATTATTAGGCAAATGAGTATTTTGACCACATCATCCTCGTTATGCATGTTGTCTTACTCCAAGCTGTATAGGCTGGAAAGCCTACTACCAATTAAGCATATTAGGTGATGTGCATCTCTGTATTGAGAAGGGGTGTGGTCTAATGACATCAACACCCTATATCAGGTGTGCATAATTATTAGGCAACTTCCTTTCCTTTGGCAAAATGGGTCAAAAGAAGGACTTGAGAGGCTCAGAAAAGTCAAAAATAGTGAGATATATTGCAGAGGGATGCAGCAGTCTTAAAATAGCCAAGCTTCTGAAGCGTGATTATAGAACAATCAAGCGTTTCATTCAAAATAGTCAACAGGGTCGCAAGAAGCGTGTGGAAAAACCAAGGTGCAAAATAACTGCCCGTGAACTGAGAAAAGTCAAGCGTCCAGCTGCCAAGATGCCACTTGCCACCAGTTTGGCCATATTTCAGAGCTGCAACATCACTGGAGTGCCCAAAAGCACAAGGTGTGCAATACTCAGAGACATGGCCAAGGTAAGAAAGGCAGAAAGTCGACCACCACTGAACAAGACACACAAGCTGAAACGTCAAGACTGGGCCAAGAAATATCTCAAGACTGATTTTTCTAAGGTTTTATGGACTGATGAAATAAGAGTGAGTCTTGATGGGCCAGATGGATGGGCCCGTGGCTGGATTGGTAAAGGGCAGAGAGCTCCAGTCCGACTCAGACGCCAGCAAGGTGGAGGTGGAGTACTGGTTTGGGCTGGTATCATCAAAGATGAGCTTGTGGGGCCTTTTCGGGTTGAGGATGGAGTCAAGCTGAACTCCCAGTCCTACTGCCAGTTTCTGGAAGACACCATTTTTCAAGCAGTGGTACAGGAAGAAGTCTGCATCCTTCAAGAAAAACATGATTTTCATGCAGGACAATGCTCCATCACACACGTCCAAGTACTCCACAGCGTGGCTGGCAAGAAAGGGTATAAAAGAAGAAAATCTAATGATATGGCCTCCTTGTTCACCTGATCTGAACCCCATTGAGAACCTGTGGTCCATCATCAAATGTGCGATTTACAAGGAGGGAAAACAGTACACCTCTCTGAACAGTGTCTGGGAGGCTGTGGTTGCTGCTGCACGCAATGTTGATGGTGAACAGATCAAAACACTGACAGAATCCATGGATGGCAGGCTTTTGAGTGTCCTTGCAAAGAAAGGTGGCTATATTGGTCACTGATTTGTTTTTGTTTGGTTTTTGAATGTCAGAAATGTATATTTGTGAATGTTGAGATGTTATATTGGTTTCACTGGTAAAAATAAATAATTGAAATGGGTATAAATTTGTTTTTTGTTAAGTTGCCTAATAATTATGCACAGTAATAGTCACCTGCACACACAGATATCCCCCTAAAATAGCTAAAACTAAAAACTACTTCCAAAAATATTCAGCTTTGATATTAATGAGTTTTTTGTGTTCATTGAGAACATGGTTGTTGTTCAAATTAAATCCTCAAATAAAATTAATCCTCAAAAACACAACTTGCCTAATAATTCTGCACTCCCTGTATTTCAGTCCTAAATATTCACTTAGGTAGGCTTTTTAGGCCAACAGACCAATTAGTGCACAGATTCAGGGGGTGCTGTTTTGATCCTGCTTGCGTGAATCCACTGAGGATGATATTCAGTCAGATAATTACAGCTAGAACAGTTTCTGTGGGCAGAGAAAGCGCTAGTGAGACATCAGCACTAAAATAATTCAAATTTTCAACCAGGGCAGAAACTTAGTCGTCCACAATCACTTCCAGGTTACATAAGAGAGAAATGCCAGTGCGTCCCCTGACCCATGGGGTCGGGAAAGGCCGGCCAATTACAATTTCAAAAGGTGACAGTTTAGTAGTTGAGGATGGGGTCATTCTTATTTCTGTGAGTACAGCCAAGAGAACAACAATCCAATTTCAGCCTGTTTCAATGCAGGCTTCACCAACACTATTAAAGATAGTTTAGGCAGAGCAGTTTTTACATCTACATCATTAATGATACCAGCAGAATCTGATTTACATTGTTTAGAAGCCCATTACTTTGTGTCCATTTCAGTAGGCTGACTCCGAAGTATTTTTTGGGTCAATATCTGGTATATTGGAGATATGTCTCATCATTGGGATCTCAGGATTTGTATGTACTGTGTCCAAATTTACTGGTTGTTTTGCTGCTCCTTAGCTACTTTATCCGCTAACAAACTTCCTCCGAATCACCTGCCGCATGTTCTTTAACCTTAACTATGGCCACTTTGGCAGGGAGTTGAACAGCATTTAAGAGGTCGCCTATGAGATTAAAATGTGCTCTGGGCTTTCCATCAGCTGTTTTGAAGTGTCTTTGCTTCCATGTTTAGGCAAAATCATGCACAACACCATAAGCAGACTTAAAATCAGTGTATATAGTCACTACTTTACCTTCAGACATCTGACATGCACTTGTAAGTGCCACTTACTCTGCAGCTTGTGCTGATGTGTATGGTAATGATTTAGTTTCAACTATTTCCTCAGGTGATCTTACAACCGCATATCCAAAAAAATACACATCAGAGGGTTTTGAACATGATCTATCTACCTATAGGAAATCCCCTACTTCCAGGGCTGTATCCAAAAGATCAGGCCTACAAGAGGTCTATTGTTCATTGTGTTTAAGGCAATCTGATGTTAGGTGTACAGTATCAAAGGCTGTGACGGCATCATTTTCTCAGCATCCCAGTCAGGTCCATCAGAGCCGCAGCAGCCACTGCACTGCAAACATGAGGTCAACCCTTGTGCTATGTTGTCTAAACACTTGGAAAGATACACAACAGGGTGATAGCTGTCACCATGTTCCTGGGCTAGAAATCCCCGCACCCGTAACACTATGTTCGTAAACATAAAGGTGAAAAGGCTTAGCATAATGCAAAAGAACTTGAGCTAGTACAGACTGTATAGCCTTCTTGAGAGCAGTAAAACTGTCTGTCATTTCATGAGTCCACAGAATGAGATGTGATGTAGGAGCTTTGTGATCAATAGCACTACGCAAAACTTTATCATTCTGTGTGCAGTCATTGATTTATGATCGGCAGTAGTTTCTCCGTCCCAAGAAGCTCTCCATCTGTTTCACAGTTTGAGGTCTTGAATACCTAGTCACAAGCTGTACTCGCTCCTGCGATATCTTACGTTGGCCTTCTGAGATCACATGGCCCAGATATTGCTCATCAGGGACAAACTTAGTTACAAAGAACATATTTACGTTTAATCACCACATTATCTGTGTAAAGCTGCTTTGAGACAATGTTCATTGTTAAAAGCGCTATACAAATAAAAATGAATTGAATTGAATTGAATATAAGACCTTTCGCGTCACCCAGTGTTTGCTTCACCCAAAAACCGTTAAAAGTGCAAAATTTTAACGCAAAACATGATGACAATGGTTTAAAAACAATTTTTTTTTTAATTCAAGTGTTTTTATTAAAATATTACATTTCATGTTCATAATCATAATTTCATTAAAATATATTAAAATATCAAAAATATGTTATTGTGAAAATATTAATTTTCTTATACATTAGCATCATTTCATTAGAAACTATTTTTAAAAGTGCAATAAGTGCATGAAAAGGTGACATGACAAAACATTGACAGAAATATAACATTTTTCATAAAAACAGTTTAAATATGGATATTTATCTTAATTATTGCAAATTTTTTATGAAATGACAAATCAAGTTTTTACAAGTAATTGTGAAAATATAAATGTTCATATTCGTAAGCATTATTTCACTAAAAAGTCTTTCACAGCCATTAGGAAGGCACAAGCCAGTGCACTCTTAGTGCCGGTCTTAAGCTCGAATAAATGGGGAAGGTCGCATTAGGAAGGGCATCCAGCGTAAAACGTGCCAAATTAAATATGCGGATCACAAATCAGATATCTATACCGGCCTGGTCAAGGCCCGGGTTACCAACAACCGCCACAGGTATCGTTAGCAAACATGGTACCGGTGGAAATAAGGCTACCATTGGCCAAAAGGGGAAAGGGAGAGGAGGAAAACGTCTACAGAGACAGCAGGGAAAGGAAAAGTGGAGGAGAGTGGAGGTTAGAGTTGGTACTTTAAATGTTGGTACAGTGGTACCTTGCTTATCAACCAGCTCAGACATCGACCTTTTCACTCAGCGAACAGTTTTCCGACCGAAATTTGCACCCGCTGAACGACCAAATGCCCCCGCTGCACCCGCTGAACGACCAAATACCTGTGGCAGTCGTTGGTAACCCGGGCCTCGACCAGCCCGGTATAAATATCTGATTTGTGATCCGCATATTTAATTTGGCACGTTTTACGCTGGATGCCCTTCCCCACATGGAGCGAGGAAAAAGGATCTTCCCAGTCTCACCTCAGCCTTCGTGGAGAGAGCATTCATCATAAATTAAACTTCGGTTTGTGAACAATATAGTGTTATTTAGCGGTCAATATAACAATTTAGTGCGTGTATATTGTACAGCGGAACCCGGTTATCTCGCCCTCGGTTACCTCGACAACCCTATTAAGTCGACGTTTTTGAAGCAGAACCGCCAAATTCTCGCTTTTTCTTAGCATTTTTTATCGGTTATGTCGCCTTTTTTATGTCTCGGAACCCTAATTTCTCGAGCACAAGGGGGGAAAAATTTGAAATTTTAACGTCTTGTTACATTTTTTCCATTCACAAACTCTCTTTGTCTGTCTCTCTCTCTCTCTCTCTCTCGGCTTATCTCCCCCTCGGCATCGCAGACGTAAGTTTTTTCGGACACTTTGCTTTGTGTGTTTGTGTGGATTACTTCAGTCTGATGGTCATACGTTTTCAGAAACTTACTGTTTATTTTTCTTTTTTTTTCCCCACATGTGGACTAAATGTGAGACGGCACTGTGCAGCCGCTGTTTTTTTTTTTTTTTTTTTTTGTGATCTGTGTGTTTATAATGTTGAAGAATATAATAAAGGTTTGTATGGAGAATGGACGATGGTTTGTATTGTATACTGGTGAATCTCTGCTGTTAGTAGGTGCACTTATGCTTTTTGTTGTTAACAAACGTAAATTTTTTATAGCATGACTTCATCAAACAAATCGCGGCAACGCTGTTATGTAAAAACCCTCTAAAAACACGTGCATGCACATTCTCATTTATTAACGCACATCATGTACATAAAGAAATTTTAAGCACGTTAATATATTGCCGCCATTTTGATTTTCATTTATCTCGATCATCGTATACCTCGATGCTTTTTGGCAACCCCCTACGACATCGACATAACCGGGTTCCACTGTATATATTGTTCCATTATTTCTTATGGGATAATTACATTCTCTCTTCGACCTTTTCGCATTTCGACCGGTTTTAAGGAACGGATTTAGGTCGATAAGCGGGGTACCACTGTACTATGACTGGTTAAGTGAGTAAAGAGAGAGAGTTAGCTGATATGATGGAGAGGAGAAAGGTAGATATTTTGTGTATTCAGGAGACAAAGTGGAAAGGGAGTAAGACCAGGAACATTAGATGGAGGTTAAAACTGTTCTATCATGGTGTGGATGGAAAGAGAAATGGTGTAGGGGTGATTCTGAAGAAAGAGAAAAGTAAGAGAGTAGTGGAGGTAAAGAGAGTTTCTGATAGGGTAATGAAGCTGGAAGTTGAAGGGGTGATGATAAATGTCATCGGTGCTTATGCTCCACAAATGGGTTGTGAGATAGAGGAAAAGAAAACATTCTAAAGTGAGTTAGATGAAGTGGTAGAAGGTTTACCTAGGAATGAATGATTGGTGATTGGGGCAGAATTAAATAGGCATGTAGGTGAAGGGAACAGAGGTGATGAGTAGGTGATAGGTAGGTATGGCCTTTAAGGAGAGGAATGTGGAAAGGCAGTCTATATGATGGTCTGTAGGATGGTTTTAGAGGTGAAGAAGAAGAGGTGGAGGAGGACTGAAAGAAGAATAGGATGGTGGAAACTGAAGGAGGAAGACTGTACTTCTGTGGTTCAGGAAAAGCTAAGGAAAATGCATATGAGGAGTTGTATGTAAAGTTGGACACCAAGGAAGGAGAAAAGGAGCTGGGAAGAATGTGCTGCAAGTTAAAGCAATAGAAATGGAATAAAGAATGAAGATGGAAATGTGTTGACTAGTGAGGAGAGCGTGTTGAGAAGATGGAGGGAGTATTTTGAGCAGCTGATGAATGTGAAAAATTTCATCACAAATTTAGCTACTTCTTTCGACAAAGCATTAATTGACACAGGCATATTGACATCAGGTTCAGAATGTATATAGATCTGAGTGTCATCGGCATAAAAGTGATAGTTAAGATCAAGTGATCTTAAAAGCTGACCAAATGGATAAATATAAATACTAAAAAGTATTTTAGTTGTGATGGGTATTTATCACCCATCACAACAAACTGCTTACGGTCAGAAAGGTAGGACTTAAACCACTCTAATGCAGATTCAGAAACCCCAAAAATAGTCTCTAAGCGGTTAATCAAAATTGCGTGATCTATAGTATCAAAAGCGGCACTAAGATCCAGAAGAATCAGTATAGATAGACGGCCGGAATCAGAAGCCATTAATAAATCATTAGTGACCTTAAATAACGCCGTTTCAGTGCTGTGGAGTTTACGGAAGCCAGACTGAAGTGGCTCAAAAAGATCATTAGTAGAGAGATGCAAAAGTAGTTGAGAAGCCACCGTTTGTTTTAAAAGTTTGGCGAGGAATGGAAGATTAGAGATGGGACGAAAATTGTTCGGATTATCAAAGTTCATGTTGTTAGTTTTTGGTACTGGGGTGACAGCAGCAGTTTTAAGTGCTGATGGTACAACACCGATATACAGAGAGGTATTGATAATTCTCAAAACAACAGGAGAGAGGGAATCAAAACAAGATTTAAAAAGACAAGATGGTATCAGATCAACTCTGGAAGTTGAGGCTTTCAATTTTGAAACCATGTTGCATAATGACTGGGAGTCACGAACAGCAAAGTTAGAGAGACAAATACCAGAGAATGCAGACACACTTAAGGATGAGGGAGCAGTGTTAACAATGTGATTACGTATATTTACTATTTTGTTGCTAAAAAACTCCAAAAACATTACATAGGTGAGTTGAAGCTGGAACATTAGAGAGGCTGTGATTTTTAAGCAGCTTATTGATTATGTGAAACAGTTGTTTAGGGTTTTTCTGATTATTTACAATTATCTGGGAAAAATACACAGATCTTGCTGACACCATTTCAGCCTTATATTCAAGTAAGCTGACTTTCCAGGCCTGGTGATGAACCGTTAAACCTGAAACTCCCCATTTTGCAACACAAAGCCTTCATTGTACGCAAATCATCATTGTACCACGGAGCAGAGCGTTCAAAAGAAACAGATCGTGACTTTAAGGGAGCCAATGTGTCCAGGCCAGACAGGAGGACGGAGTTCAGCATAGAAACATTATCATCCAGATTATCAGATAGAGAATCACAACTCAAAGAAGAGTAAATAAAGTCTGAAAAATCAGTGGGCTCAATAGATCTCCACTTGCGATAATTATTGATGCGAGAAGAGGTAGTGTTCATGACAGGTAACTCCATTTTAAAAAAGACAGCCCGGTGATCAGACAGACCTAAATCAGAGATTGACAAATGAGACACAAATGAACCGTTGGAAATCACAAGGTCTAAAGTATGGCCTTTGTCATGCGTAGGAAAGTCCACGAGTTGGTCTTATGCAAAGCACTCCAATATGGACAAAGTCTTTAGTTATTGTGGATTCTTTTACATCCATATGGATGTTGAAATCACCCAGGAGAAGAATTTTTTCAAATCTGAGGCAGAGAAAAGACGCCTAAATGACTTAGGAGGCCTGTAGACTGTAGCCACTGCAGTAGCAATGGGGACAGAAACACTCAAAACAAGGCACTCAAATTAGTCAAATTTAAGGGCAGCAACCAGACGCATGTTGACCTGTTGATTGTGTAACACAATGATATCCCCACCTCTGCCAGAAAAACGTGGAAGGTCAAATAATCCATAGCCAGCAGGTGTTAGTTCATTAAAAAGAAGACCATCAGATTCTTTGTGCCATGTCCAGTTAAACAGACAAGGTCCAGCTTTTGTTCTAAAATAATGTCAGATAAAATGACAGCTTTGTTGTTGACAGAGCGTGCATTTAGCAGTGCTGATTTCAGCAGACGCGAGTGTAGCGGCTGTTCCTCTGCGTTGTGTTAATTTTTTTTATGTTAAATAAGGATTTTCCACACAAAAGCTGGTTTGGCGGGAAGATTTATTTTCTGTGCCTCTCTCCACTGTGTAGCAAAACATAACCAGACAGGCACTGTTATCTGCAAATCTCTTTTAGTCTGCCTCTTTCCTCTAGTGCCATTGCAGGAAAGAGCGCAGAGTAACACAAACACTCACACTTTACAAAACACATTATATAAAATTAATTCACAACCTTATAATTATCATAAAGAAATATGCAACAGCATTATAATTTTCAGAAAGAAATATAAACAGTATTGTCTTATAGATACTAATTGACATACCTGTGTAGCAAAACATAACCAGACAGGCACTGTTATCTGCAAATCTCTTTTAGTCTGCCTGTTAACCACAAAATGTATATTAAGTACACCAGGTAATTACCAACAGAACTCACAATAAATGCAGAGTATAATAGATATCAATAAACTAGGACTTATCGTTAGTGTGCCCCGAAAATACACGTAACCAGTACTTATTTGAGATGTTAGCTGCTTAGCTGCTAACACATCTCTCACACGTGCAACGCACATGCCTCATTGCAATTTCACAATGCTCTGCTCACTTGTTAACAATACTCAAAAAATACATTTTCCACATTAAAAACTTGAACTAATGGTCAAATACAACATCACATAGAATACTCTCTAACATTTAATCATTTAAACATAACATGAACATATAACACTGTTTAACACCAGATAAATCGGGCTCATGAAATCGTACCTCTCTCCTCTAGTGCCATTGCAGGAAAGAGGACGAACTGCTAATTGCGCTGCGATTTAAACCGCTCACTACGTATGACATGAGCTGGCGTACATACCTTATTTAATAAAAGCCCTTAACAATTTCAAAATAAAATACCCCAAAAGAGATAGTAATAAAAACAATTAATATAATAAAAAAAATAAATTATAATCTGGTGTAACAACATATCCCTGCTACACGAGGGAGGAGATGAATCCGATGCAACATCCCCACGCCTGAGAGCTTTATAAATTATTAAAATTAACCCCTGAAGGTCTGACGGGCAGTCAATGGGGCTTACGCAGAAATCTTGGACAAGCGACAGGTTTAGATGTTGAGCTCACATAGCTCCGCCTTGACGAGCGATGTATGTAACGCTTAGGTCGCAACATTCCAACATTACTGCAGAGAGCACGTACATCTTTTGCCAAATCGAAATGTCTGTTCAGGTTCAACAACTGGTATGCAGTGTACCTGAGAGCCATTCGGGGAGGGTCCACACCAACAGCAGCCTCACAGCGGTGTTAGCAGTGTACCTCCTGGACCAGGCAGCAAAACAGTAAAATCCAGTAAACAGCACTCAGAGAAAAAAGCATTAATCCAACATGCGAAGCATGAATCCACATCACGCAAAAAGACACAAATTGTGCGACCAAAAACTACTAAAATTAAAATGAAAATAAACGAGGGAGAAGGAGCGGCAGCCAAAACGCGCCAGCGTGCCCTTTCCAAGACCTGAAATAAGACCTGAGCCAAGAGAGAGCTGTTTCCTTTATTCCAACAATGTTCTCAAGTCTAGCGAATAGTATAGTGTGATCAATGGTGTCAAAAGCTGCACTAAGGTCGAGCAAAACAAGCAAGGAGACAAAACCCTGATCAGAAGCCAATAACAGGTCATTTACCACCTTAACTAGCGCCGTCTCTGTGTTATGATGAGGCCAAAATCCTGACTGATACATTTCAAAAATGTTATTCATAAGTAGGTGTGAGCATAACTTCTGTTCTACAACCTTTTTTAAACATTTTGGATATAAAGGGGAGATTTGATATTGGCCTGTAGTTGGACAGCTGACATGGGTCAAGGTCAGGTTTCTTAATAAGGGGGTGGATAACTGCCAGTTTGAAGGATTTAGGTACATAACCAGTGCTAATGGAAGAGTTTATTATTTTTAAAATGGTTCAATTACCTCTGGAGTTATCTGTTTAAAGAAACTTGTAGGCAAGGGATCGAGAATGCAGGTTGATGATTTTTATTAGGAAATTAATGAAATTAATTCATTCTCATGAATAGGAGTGAAGCTTAGTAGTTGATTGTCTGCTACAATTACACGGCTGTCTACAGGGTTACTTGTAAAATAATTTGGATTTATATTAACCGTCTGGATTTCTTGCCTGATGTTCTTAATTTTATTATTAAAAAAGTTTATGAAATCATTACTACCTAATGATGGTGTGCATGTTAGTGCAGTGCTTTTATTTCCTGTTAATTTTGCTACCGTGCTAAATTCTATAATTTAGGAGGCTCTCCCTCCATGCCATTTGTAATACTGTTAATTTTGTTTGACGCCATTTACATTCTAGTTTTCCCTAGATCTATCTAATATCATAATTTCTGGAAGATTATTGATAAAACACGCTGCTGTAGCTGACGTGAACATACGCTTAACACAGTAACATGGTGAGGTAGAAATGCAATGACTGAGGCAGATTTTAAACCAGATTAGATAATGGTCTGAAATAGCTTCAGACTGTGGAATTATGACTAAGTTTTTTATTTTTAATCCAAATGTTAACAACAAATCGAGAGTGTGTCCACCACTATGAGTGGGTCCTATAACATTCTGATTAATTCCAACTGACTCGAGAATGGACAACTGCTGCTCTTAAGGAGTCTTCCTGATTATCAAAATGAATATTAAAGTCATCAACGATTAATGCTTTGTCTAAAGAAGTAGCTACATTTGTAATGAAATCTGCAAATTCTATGAGAAAATCAGAGTAGGGCCCAGGGGTCTATAAATAATAATTAGTGGAATTGACTGACTGGACCTGCTTTCGGACACTGAATATTTTATGTTGGTGTAAAAAAACTTCAAATGTTTAGTCTTTTGTTTAGTCTTTTGTGTGTCGTTTGGATTATTATTATTATAAATAGCTGTGACTCCGCCTCCTCTGCCATTTAGACAGGGTTGGTGTATGTAACTATACCCAGAAGGACTCGCTTCATTTAATGCTACATATTCATTCGATTTAATCCATGTTTCTGTCAAACACATTATATTAAACTCCTGGTCGGTAATAATTTAGTTTATAGTAAGCGCTTTTGACATGAGAGATCTAATATTCAACAATACTATTTTTAGATCAGAGGTGCTGGCTGTGTGTTCAGTCCTATTTAATTTAATGTTATTTAGGTTACTAAAACAGACTTTCTGATAATTCCTCAATAAGTCTCAATATGGTGGATCCTGAGTGACGACTCTGTGCAGCTAGCAGACGGTCAGTTTAGCCTGTCTGTCTGCTCCTTGGCCTTGGCTCTAGACAGACACTTGTTAACTAGTGCTGTTCTGAGACTATTACCTATACTACAAGAAATGAGAGCAGCACCTTCCCAGGTGGGATGGATACCGTCCCACCCTAACAGGCCAGCCTTGCCCTCAAAAATGCTCCAATTATTAATGAAGCCCACATTGTTTTTGGAGCACCACTCGGACATCCTGCAGTTCAGCGACCATAACCTGCTGTAGCCTACATCGACCACGTCGCATTGGGATGGGGCCAGAGCATGCTACAGCATCGGACATTGCCTTCCCTAATTTGCACACCTCTATATCTTCTCTCTCGCTGCCGCTTTCTCTCTCTCTCTCTCTCTCTCTCTCTCTCTCTCTCTCTCTCTCTATCTCAGTCAAGTTAAAAATGCTCCTGAGGTTCCAGTGACCACTGTTCCTGCCCCTCTCCCCTCCATGGTTTTTCCCACTTTGTCCAGGCCTGCCTCTGGATAGTGTTCTCTTTGACTCTAGGCCACTCTGTGCAGCTTGAGACAGGTTCTCATCAATGCCTTGAGTGGTTCCATGAAATTTGGAAGTAAGAACAGGCGCTTTGAGGATGGATTGGACTGTAGTTAATGTCAACAGTCTGCTACATTGATTCAGGACTACTTTTCGCTTCTGATCATCATCACTGTACCCCGCAACAATATATATCTGCTATAAATGGACATTCGGTGCAACCCATATGAGGATGGGTTCCCTCTTGAGTCTGGTTCCTCTCAAGGTTTCTTCCTTATACCATCTCCGGGAGTTTTTCCCTGCCACAGTCGCCACCGGCTTGCTCATCAGGCACAAACTTACTTATAAAGAACATATTACATTTTAATCACCACATTATCCGTGTAAAGCTGCTTTGAGACAATTTTCATTGTTAAAAGTGCTATACTCCCCTACACATAACACACATTTTCTACACATAACACGCATCACATCATAACCTTGTGCTCCAGAACATCTGATCACATGCTCATTATAAACTTGTGCTGTTAATATCATGAACAGCAGCTAAGCTAATTTCTCTCCACTGCTTTTCTTTCCCTCCCTATCCCGAGAAATGTTGAGCTCAGTAGCCTACTTTTATACCAAAGACTGTAGAAAGAACATTTACTTATAATCTTATACTCCAGTGCTCATGTTAGTTCTCACTCTCCAGTGTTCTGTATTTTTTAAAGATTTATGATCAAACTCTTGATGTCACCCAAATGAGGATGGGTTCCCCTTTTGAGTCTGGTTCCTCTCAAGGTTTCTTCCTCATAAAATCTAAGGGAGTTTTTCCTTGCCA
The DNA here is from genome assembly GCA_024362625.1 of Silurus asotus. Taxonomy (NCBI): domain Eukaryota; kingdom Metazoa; phylum Chordata; class Actinopteri; order Siluriformes; family Siluridae; genus Silurus; species Silurus asotus. The sequence goes on along the minus strand of MU551562.1, from coordinate 2,033,817 downwards.
CAGTCGCCATGGCTTGTTTATCAGGGATAAATGCACACCATTCACCTTGACTGTTGATTTCTGTAAAGCTGCTTTGAGACGATGTCTGTTGTGAAAAGCGCTGTAGAAATAAACTTGACTTGACTATTCAAATAAAAATGAATTGAACTGAATCGAAATGAATTGAATTCAATTAAATTGAAAATGAGAGAGAGCAAAGGTTGGATGGTGTGGAGATAATAAGGCAGGAAGTGGATAGGATTAGTAAGGAGGTCAAGAGTAAAAACAGCGATTAAAATGATGAAAAGTGGAAAGTTGGTTGGACATGATGACATACCGTTAGAAGCAAAGAGATGTTTAGGAGAGATGGCAGTGGAGTTTTTAACCAGGTTGTTCAACAAGATTTTGGAAGGTGAGAGGATGCCTGAGAAATGGAGAAGTAGTGTGCTGGTACCAATCTTTAAGAATAAAAAAGATCTGCAGACCTGCAGTAACTACAGAGGAATACAGTTGATCAGCCACACCAAGAAGTTATGGACCAGGTTGTTCAACAAGATTTTGGAAGGTGAGAGGATGCCTGAGAAATGGAGAAGTAGTGTGCTGGTACCAATCTTTAAGAATAAAAAAGATCTGCAGACCTGCAGTAACTACAGAGGAATACAGTTGATCAGCCACACCAATAAGTTATGGGAAAGAGTAGTGGAAACCAGGCTGAGAGAAGAGGTGACCATCTGTGAGCAACAGTATGGTTTCATGCCGAAAGAAGAGCACCACAGACATTATTTGCATTATTTGCTTTGAGAATGTTGATGGAGAAGTATAGAGAAGGTCAGAAGCAGTTGCAATGTGTGTTTTTGGATTTAGAGAAAGCATACTACAGGGTGCCAAGAAAAGAGTTGTGGTATTGTATGAGGAAGTCGGGTGTGTCAGAGAAGTATGTGAGGGTGGTGCAGGACATGTATGAGGACAGTGTGACTGCAGTGAAGTGTGCAGTAGGAACGGCAGACTGGTTCAAAGTGGAGGTTGGACTGCATCAAGGATCGGCTCGAGCCCTTTCCTGTTTGCAGTGGTGACGGACAGGAGCCTCCCTGGACGTTTGTGGATGAAATTGTGATTTGTGGTGAGCGTCGGGAGCAGGTTGAAAAGAGCCTGGAGAGGTGGAGGTACATGCTGGAGAGAAGGGGAATGAAAGTCAGTAGGAGTAAGACAGAGTACATGTGTGTGAATGAGAGGGAGGACAGTGGAGTGGTGCAGTCGCAGGGAGAAGAGGTGGAGAAGGTGGAGGAGTTTAGGTACCTGGGTTCAACAGTCTATTGTAGTAATAGAGATTGTGTTAGAGAAGTAAAGAAAAGAGTGCAGGCAGGGTGGAGTGGGTGAAGAAGAGAGATAGCAGAAGTAATTTGTAATTGAAGAGTATCTGCAAGAGTAAAAGGGAAAGTTTATAGGACTGTGGTAAGACCTGTAAAGTTGTATTGATTAGAGACAGTGGCATTGAGTAAAAGACAGGAGGTGAAGCACAAGCACGCTTCGGTTTGTGCAGTCAAGTCAAACACTTGCTGTGTTAGCTCCACAAAGGCTTTTTAAAGACAAAACATCGTTATAAGTAAGTAACTTAAACTAATGTTACAGTGGTCAGTTCAAATTCACGGTCTAAAGCAGGGGTCACCAACGTGGTGCCTGTGGGCCCTTGTGTAGCCCAGAAGGACCACATGAGTAGCCCGCGGGCCTTTACTAAAAATAGCTGTTTCTTACTTTGTTAAATTATTGTTGATAATTATTATGAGAAATCATTAACATGATCAGTGTCTTCACATATATAAATATCATTAATTATTAATAATAGCATATAATTAAAGGTAAATTGAGCAAATATTTTATTTAAGCTCAAACTGAAAACTGTGTGTATCAAACTGGTAGCCCTTCACATTGATCGGTACCCAAGAAGTAGCTCTCAGTTTTAAAAAGGTTGGTGACCCCTGATCTAAAGTGTACCAGTATACCAGGTGTACCAGTACGAATTTAATAATCGATCTGTGTTCAAGGCCCCACTAACTATTCTAGACATTTATCACAACAAAGCCTGAAATTCAAAATTAATGCATTTAACTTTTTGCATGGTATTGTGTATTGTGCTTTTTCATTGAGCAGGTGGTCCTCTGCCAGCTGCACCACCTTCTCTACAGTGTCTGGTCACTGGCACTGAACCCACTCCGCGGCGACCATGCAATCCATGACCTCGTCCACGCCGGGACGCGTCCCGAGGCTGGTAAGCGAACGCGTACCTTGTGGAAACACTGTCAGTGTTGCTCTGGTGTCCGGCCCACTCGCTGGAGGATGGCTCGCTTCAGATCGCCGTACTCCAGCATATGGGCCGCGAGCTGGGCTTCGCCGAAAAGCAGCGGCAGCAGGCGGAGAGCTCTCTCCATCCCGGTCCACTCTCCGGCGGCCGCCACACGCTTGAACAGCTCCAGGAAGACCTCAACGTCTTCCTGTGGGCCAATCTTGGTTAGCGGAGTGCATGAGGGAGGACGGGGGGGGGTTGGGGGGGGGAGCCGCACAGAAGGCTGGGTTTGGACCACCGCTTCGAACCGTTGCTCCTGCTCCGCACGCGCCTGAAGGAACGTCTGATGCTGGGTCTGCTGGAGCTCTGCGATCGCCATCACTAGGTGCGCCAACAGTTACGGTTTCATGTCTGCCCGACCTGTGTTTCTTTTTCCCGGGTTTCGGCACCACTGTGGGAGAGCGAGTGGGAGGGAGGAAAAAGGACAGCCACAACAGGTCGGTTCACAGGCGTCACCACTGTTCTTTATTTAGTGTATTCTTTTTGTTTATTTGTCACACTGGTGTCTGGTTGCACAGCGCTCACGCGGCACTTCTGGCACACACACACCCACACCCCTCCGCTCCCTTGGCTTTTATGCGCCTCCTGATCACTAAAAAGAGAGCACAGAGATCAGGTATTATTAGTTGCAGGTGAGGCAAATGGCCGAATATTTGTTTAAGAGTCAAGTTCAGACGCAAGCTTGATATTTTTTTATTGTTACATTCATAAGTTTTGGATTCCATGACTGGTCCCCGGCATAAGGTATTAATGTGTGAGGCAGAGGTGGAAACAATTTACTGATGAGATTCTAGGATATATCTTAATTATATTGATGCATGTTTTTTTAGATGCTGCTGTGAATGGTAGTATTTTAAAATGTACTAAATTGCCTTTTCTGTCTTTTCTTTCTTTACTTTTTTTTAGGTGTGCAGCTGAGGAATCTGCATAGACTCACCAGTGAACTGGTTTACTCTCAGTTCAAATACTTAACCATGTAATTTTAAACATAGAGCAGTACATAAAATCAACTAATATTAGTTCTTTGTTTGATCAGGAACACCAATTATCTGGACATTATTGCGCCGTGATCTAGCTTCCAGATCATCACATTTGGTCTAAGGTTTATTGAACTCAGCAGTAAGACGGTGTATGTCACGTTGCATTACAGCGATATCGTCAGTGCAAACAAAAAGTGAGCGCTCTATCTCAACCACGGTGCCCTTTAGTTCTCGCACCGCAGCCTCATTCGCAGCTCTATCGCTGGACAGCTGCGCCTTCACCGCCTGCAGCTGCAACTTTATTGTCAGTAAATCGTTTCCCAAAGTACGTTCCAATGCACTTGGCTCGGCCTTAAAAGCTAGGCCGCAACTGTGATTGAGTTGTGCTACGGGTCTTAAAAGTTTTACATCATAACTACCTCTAGATTCAAATATACAAACAACGAGGGTAAACCGAATGATTGAGAGCAAAAATAAAAGTGAAAATCTCAAAATAATAACAGTTATAACAATAATCCACCAGACCCCCCCTAACGCCACGTCCTACTCCATTACAAGCTCGATAGCACCCCCAAACCATGGTTATACTAACAATTTGTAAGTTTTTTACTTACAAATTGACCTTTTTTTACTGTTTTCCATTAAATGATGCTTATGAATATGACAATTCATATTTTGTCATACTATCACATTTTTTATGAAGATTTGCACCGTCACTTTTATGTTTTCTGATTTAGTTATGGCCCCTTTATTAAGGTTTTCCATGATCATATATTTGATATTTTCACAAGTACTTATATTTTTATGGTAAAGGTTAAAGTTTTTCTGAAATTATGATTATGAATAGAAAATTATATATTTTAATACAAACAATCCATCTTTTATTTAAAAAAGCTGCACTTGTAATAGTTTTTAGTTAAATGATGCTAATGAATATGTAACCGGGTGGTAGTTTAAGGTGCGTTCATTTCTTTATGCTACAGATTATGCCTGCCTGGTGAGAATAAACATAGGGGTTCTTTAAGAGATGCTTGGTGACATCATCGCATGTGCGTGTGGCATGGTGCACCTGAAAGTGGAAATCAGGAAGGGATATAGGCCTTACTTGTACTGTTTATTAGGTAAAGGATCCAGTATCATCCATTTTAAAGCAAATTTAAAAAAGGATTACAAATGTCTTAGCTGTGTTGTTTTCGGGAGGGTGATGAATGTCTGCAGTAATTTGTGCGGATGCACAAATTTCGAGGTGTGACGGTTAGCATAGCGTGAGCTAACGCACCAGGTCAGTGTTTCAGATGTATATTAGTTAAAAGATTTATTAAATATGTGATGTATATTTCTAAGAAAGATCTCTGAATTCTAAGAGTTCATGAATGTGTTGTTTTATGTAGCACGTGCAAGCCATAAGAGTTCTGTTGGTGTGTTCGGCCTATCGGAGCATAAATAGCACTGAAGGCTAAGTTTGGAAAGTAAGTAAACCATGCCATTGGACTTTAGAGGAGTAATTTACTTTTCCTTAGTTTGGTCAATGATATAATTTCGAGTCATTTGTTTCTTTTTTTTTTTTTAGAATTGCCACTGCCGTATTTTGTTTACTGGATAAAATATTGGTTTATTGTTTTATATATATTGCACACCAAAAAGAGAGATTCTGTACATCAGGCAGTACTTTATTTTAATTTTATGATATTTAATTATTGTGTTTAAAAATATTTGTCCTGTAATTTTGTTTTATTTATATCTGAGTGTTAAACAGGATATATATATATATATATATATATATATATATTGGTTATTGGAATAAAGAACCCCAGTGGAATTTTTTGGTCTTCTGCATATCATTGCAACGGCCACAAATTTTGGTACCAGGAGTGGGGTATTCCAAGTGGTGAGGGGATTTAATATTTTTTTTGTGTAGGTGTGCAATATAAGGTATAGTAAATAATACGGTGGTGGTGAAGAGGCTGAGAGTTCAAGTGAAGTAGAGAGAGACACCAAGTGTTGTGAAAGGACATCAGTGGATCATCAAGGACTGTAACCGAGGCCCAGCCAGAGTGGAACCAGCCCAAAGAGAGACTGTTCAGGAACTGCTACGTCGGATTAAAAGGGCGTCGAGTCTTTATCCTTTTCAGAGCTTTTCTTAAATTGTTTCAAGGACATTTATCTCACTATGTCAGAACAAGATGATAACCATAGTGAAACTATTTTGCCAGAACAGATAAGGGAATAACAGACTAGGCATGATGAAGCCATGGCTGCAATTTCTGCACTAAATCAGAGGTCTTATGTTTATGTCCCAAGAGAAAGGCATATTTCGCCCTATTGTGGTGACATTGAGAAAGATGGCAGGTCAGTTGATGATTTTATAGAAGAGGTCGAGTGCGTCCTGCTTGCTAGACATAAGTCTGATAATGACCAGTATGATTTTGTCATGTCCCTGTTAAGAGGGGGCAGCCATTGAAGAGGTATGTTTACGCAGTGTTGATGATGATGGAGTTAGTGAACTGTTTGTATATCTCAGAGAAGCCTTTGGAGACAAGTGTAGTGCACCTCAGCTCCTACACAGTTTCTATAGTCGCAAGCAGTTAGAAAGGGAAAGAATCAGAGAGTTTTCACATGCACTGTCGCAAGCACTCAATTTGATACTGAAATGTTCCTCGGACGCTGTAGCTGATGTGAAGTTAGCATTGAGGGATCATTTTGTAGAAGGGGTCTGGGTCCTTCTCTTAAGCGGGAACTTTCGCAAATTTGTTCCCAATCACCCTGATTGTACTATGATTGATGTCCGAGATAAAGCACAGATGTGGTTCTTAGAGGAACCCTCAACTAGTACCACAGCAAATAAGTCACCACATAGTAGTAGTTTAGCAAATTGTTCTCCTAGAGGATAGCCGAGCAATGCAGGGCAATTAGTGAGTTGACTCAAGCAGTGAAAGATCTAACTGCACAAGGCAGTAGCACAAGAGTAAACATTAGTAGGCCCAAGTCTCAACCAAGATTCACTGAGGAAGGGCTACCAATATGTTTTAGGTGTCAAGTAGCTGGACATGTTGCAAAGAATTGTACTCAGAAGCCGAGTACTCTGTTCGCTCAGCCTGTTCCACCTGACTCTCAGGGAAGTGAGACCCCTCAATCATCACAAGTCGGGCAATTCGGGGAAGGCAAACTGACTTAGAGGATGCTCCTCCCTCTTGTGACCATTTGATGCAACGCGCTGTAGGTACATGCCCTGTAGTTGAGCTTTTGGTTGGTGGTGTTGCCACCCAGTGCCTGCTGGACACTGGTAGTCAAGTGAGCACAATAACAGTATTTTCGGAACCATCTGTGTGGGGAAGATAGTGACATGCTCTTCACCACTGGCTGGCTAAAACTCACAGCTGCCAATGGGCTTGACATACCCTATCTTGGCTACCTGGAGTTAGAGGTTGAGGCCATGGGAATTAAGATACCGCACTGTGGCTTCTTAGTGGTTAAAGACATTGTTAGCCCTGATAAATCACTGCCCTGTATTATAGGCATGAACATAATCAGTCATTGTAGGCAGCTAGTCAATGCAGAATTTGATACTACCTTGGATGCAAAAGTGGATTCCGATTGGAGGGATGCTTTCCAGAACGCACAGACATATACTATTGAAAGGACCTGTGTTGCAGTGGTCGCTGGGAAACGGACAGAGCGAATACCTGCTGGGTCAGTAGTGACTATCTTGGCAAGGGCATCTAATAGAGATCTTGGAACTGGACAGCTTACAATGTTAGAACCTTTGAGTACTCCATTGTCAGGGGGTCTGATAGTCATTCCCACGCTTGTTGATGCAAGTAATATTTGTATACCTGTTGAGATTTTAAATCTTTCTCCGGAGGATGTGTTCTTGTCCCCTAGGACACGGCTGGGTATTCTGTCAAAAGTAGGGGGTGTAAAGAGTTTACAGCATTGTGAAGTGAAATTTCAGCGAATCTCAGCTGACACTGAAAAGTGACAGTAGAGGTAAAGGGTGAGCCTAATAGAAACTGTTTACAGACGATCTTGGAGAAGATTGACATGGCTGGCACTGAGGACGAGCAAGCTCAGTTCAGGTCCTTATTAACAAAGTACGTTGATGTATTTGCTGTAGAGTATGAGGACCTGGGGTATAACGATAAGGTTAAGCACGAGATTCATTTGACAGATGATGATCCTGTTACACAGCTATATCGTAGGATTCCACCAAATCAGTACCGTGAAGTAAGGGGAACATATCTCCAACTTGTTACGGAAGAAAGTCATACAGGAGAGTAACAGTGCCTATGCATCACCTATAGTTCTAGTGCGTAAGGCAGATGGAAGCATCAGGTTATGTGTAGATTAACAGAAACTAAATCAAAAGACCAAAAGGGATGCATTTGCATTTGCATAGCAATTGATGTCTACCATCAGGTGGCGGTGGAGGAAGGAGATCGGCACAAAACAGCATTTTCAACCCCTTTTGGGTTATATGAGTTCTCACGGATGTCGTTTGGCGTTTATAATGGGCCTGCGACCTTTCAGAGGTTAATGCAAGCCACCATGAATGACCTAGTCTTTCAGATTCTGCTGGTCTACCTAGAGGATATTTTAGTGTTTTCGTCAACGTTTCAGGAGCACTTGGCTAGACTGGATATTGTGTTGATGCGGCTGCAAGAGACTGGTCTGAAGGTAAAGCTGGAGAAATGTCATTTTCTTCAGTCAGAGGTTGCGCTTTTAGGACACCAGATATCTGCGGACGGTATTAGCACAGACCCCCTGAAGGTAGATGTTGTGAAGCAGTGGCCGGTTCCAACTACGTTAAAGAATTTAAGATCAGTCCTTGGGTTCTTCAGTTACTACAGGTGATTCATTCAGGGGTTCTTTAAAATAGCTGGTCCCTTGCATGATGTGGTAAACTCATGTTTGAATAGCAGATGTGTAAACAAAATTAATCACTTACTGCATTGTCTGTGGACTGAAGGATGCCAAGCTGCTTTTGATAATCTCAAGGATAAGCTTCATGTGCACCTATGCTAGGTTTTGCAGACTTTACAAAACCATTTATTGTGGAGACGGACGCCAACATTCAAGGGCTCGGTGCTGTTCTGTACCAGCAGCAAGGAGACAACAAGCGGGTGATTGCCTTTGCAAGTAGACAACTAAGGGATGCCGAAAAGAATGATAGAAACTACAGCAGCATGAAGCTTGAACTTCTTGCTCTTAAGTGGGCGGTTGCTGAAAAATTTCGAGGATATATATTGGGTTCCAAGTTCACTGTGATTACCAACAATAACCCTTTGTGCCACCTGAAAACAGCCAAGCTTGGGGCAATTGAGCAGAGGTGGGTTTCACAGCTGTCAGTCTTTGATTTTGATGTCCAGTACCATCCAGGATATCGAAATGTAGTAGCTGATGCACTCTCTAGGCAGCCATTTCTGAGTATTCTGAGTATGATGGTTGTGTGGCAATTTGTAGTTTGATTAGACGCGGTACAGCCCTAGACCACGCACTTGTTTCTCCTGGGCTACACATCTGTAAAGTAAGGCAGATGTGGGTGGTGGAATCCACATATGATGATCCTAATGGGCTGAGGCAAGAAAATACACCCACTGGTGTACTTAAGAAACAGACCAATAGGTCACAACAAAATTCAGGATGCTTGGGAACCAACAGTCTTTAGAGTAATAGACATTCTTGGAAATACCTATACGGTAGAGCCTCTGGAGGGAGGGCCAACAAAGAGGGTACACAGATTTGATATAAGGATGTGGGTAAATCTTCCTGTGCTGGCACCCAAAAAAAGATCCAAAGCTCCAGAAGTTAAGTCTGACCTCTTCGAAGAAGAGGAGTCAGAGGATTCAGATGAAGACATGGTTTTGATGGAGATGAGTAATGGTAACACAGTGCTGGGACTAGGTATTCAGTTGGTCTGCCCTCAAGGCGTTGGTCGGTGGCTGATGCTGACCATGCCAGTTTAAGTGTGTCTGATTTTGCTAGGACCTCTGAAACAGAGGAAATGTCTGACCCCACTAGTGAGACAAATGGACCTGTGGCTGCACGACGTAGGAGCAAGAGACCAAATGCAGGTCAGCACTTAAATATGTACCATGAACCCAGGTCTGTGTTGGACATCACTACTGTAACCCAATCAACTAGTTCTATTGTATTCCATAAAGCAGGAAAGGAGGTTGAGAGGAACCTGGTCCTGAAGGAGTAATCGAGGGCGCTTACTTTGGTGCAGGGGAGAATGTAACCGGGTGGTAGTTTAAGGTGCATTCATTTCTTTATGCTACAGATTATGCCTGCCTGGTGAGAATAAACATAGGGGCTCAGGAAGGGATATAGGCCTTACTTGTACTGTTTATTAGGTAAAGGATCCAGTATCATCCATTTTAAAGTAAATTTAAAAAAGGATCACAAATGTCTTAGCTGTGTTGTTTTCTGAAGGGTGATGTATGTCTGCAGTAATTTGTGCAGATGCACAAATTTCAAGGTGTGACGGTTAGCATAGCGTGAGCTAACGCATCAGGTCAGTGTTTCAGATGTATATTAGTTTAAAAATTCATTAAATATGTGATGTATATTTCTAAGAAAGATCTCTGAATTCTAAGAGTTGGCACAGAGGAAGACATCTACAGAGACGGCAGGAAAAGGAGCAGTGTAGGAGAGTGGGGGTTCGGGTTGGTACTTTAAATGTTGGTACTATGACGGGTGAAGGGAGAGAGATAGCTGATATGATGGAGAGGAGAAAGGTAGATATGCTGTGTGTTCAGGAGACCAAGTGAAAAGGGAGTAAGGCCAGGAACACTGGAGGTGGATTTAAACTGATTCATCATGGTGTGGATGTGAAGAAAAATGGTGGAGGGGTGATTCTGAGAGAAGAGTACAGTAAGAGTGTAGTAGAGGTGAAGAGAGTTTCTGATAGGGTGATGATCGTGAATGTGGAAGTTGAAGGGATGATGATAAATGTCATCAGTGCCTATGCTCCACAAGTTGGCTTTGAGATGGAGGAAAAGGAAAGGTTCTGGAGTGAATTAGATAAAGTGGTAGATGGTGTACCTAGGTAAGAATGATTGGTGATTGGGGCAGACTTTAATGGGCATGTAGGTGAAGGGAACAAAGGTGATGAGGAGGTGATGGGTAGGTATGGTTTTAAGGGGAGGAATGTGGAAGGGCAAATGGTGGTAGATTTTGCTAAAAGGATGGAAATGGCAGTGGTGAACTCGTATTTTAAGAAGAAGGAGGATCATAGGGTGACGTATAAGAGTGGAGGAAGGTGCACACAGGTGGGCTATGTGCTATGCAGGAGATGCAACCTGAAGGAGATTGGAGACTGTAAGGTGTTGGCGGGGGACAGTGTAGCTAGACAGCTTCGGATGGTGGTCTGTAGGATGGTTTTGGAGGCGAAGAAGAAGAGAAGGAAAGTAAGGATTGAAAGAAGAATAAGATGGTGGAAACTGAAGGAGGAAGAGGCCAGACAGGGGCTTGGTGGTGGTGAAGAGGTGCCGGATGATTGGGCAACTACTGCAGGAGTGATGAGGGAGGCAGCTAGAAAAGTACTTGGTGTGATTTGTGATTTGATTTGTGGATCAAATCGAATGAATATGTAGCACTAAATGAGGCGAGTCCCCCTGGGTATAGTTACCTACACCAACCCCGTCGGTTGGCAAAACAGAAGTGGGATCGACAGAGTGATGAGAAAAGTAGGCAAGAGTACAAGGAGATGCGGCAGCAGGTAAAAAGGGATGTGGCGAAAGCCAAGGAAAAGGCATATGAGGGGCTGTATAAGAGGTTGGACACTAAGGATGGAGAAAAGGATTTATACCGATTGGCCAGGCAGAGGGACCGAGCTAGGAAGGATGTAATGCAAGTTAGAGCAATAAAGGATGGAGAGGGAAACGTGTTGACTAGTAAGGAGAGTGTGTTTAGAAGGTGGAGGAAGTATTTTGATCAGCTGATAAATGAGGAAAATTACAGAGAGAGAAGGTTGGAGGATGTGGAGTTGGTGAAGCAGGCTGTAGATAGGATTAGTATGGAGGAAGTGAGAACAGCGATTAAGAGGATGAAGAATGGAAATTCGGTTGGACCAGATGACATACGTGGAGATGACAGCGCACTCCTTCCCAATTCCTCAGGCATCCTCTCCCCTTCCAGAATCCTGTTGAACAATCTGGTTAAAAACTCCACTGCCATCTCTCCTAAACATCTCCACGCTTCTACCGTGGAGATGTTTAGCTGGTACCGATCTTTAAGCATAAGGGAGATGTGCAGACCTGCAGTAATTACAGGGGAATGAAGTTGATCAGTCACACTATGAAGTTATGGAAAAGAGTAGTGGAAGCCAGGCTGAGAGAAGAGGTGACCATCTGTGAGCAACAGTATGGTTTCCTGCCGAGGAAGAGCACCACAGATGCCTTATTTGCTTTTAGGATGTTGATGGAGAAGTATAGAGAAGGACAGAAGGACTTGCATTGTGTATTTGTGGATTTAGAGAAAGTGTAGTGCCAAAAGAGGAGTTGTGGTATTGTATGAGGAAGTCAGGTGTGTCAGAGAAGTATGTGAGGGTGGTTCAGGACATGTATGAAGACACTGTGACGGCAGTGAAGTGTGCAGTAGGTACGACAGACTGGTTTAGGGTGAAGGTTGAACTTCATCAAGGATCGGCTCTGAGCCCTTTCCTGTTTGCAGTGGTGATGAACAGGTTGACGGACAAGGTCAGACAGGAGTCTCCTTGGACTATGATGTTTGCAGATGATATTGTGATTTGTGGTGAGAGTAGAGAGCAGGTTGAAAAGAGCCTGGAGAGGTGGAGATATGCGCTGGGGAGAAGGGGAATAAAAGTCAGTAGGAGTAAGACAGAGTACATGTGTTTGAATGAGAGGGAGGGCAGTGTAGTGATGTGGTTCCTGGGAGAAGAGGTGGAGAAGGTGGAGGAGTTCAGGTACCTGGGGTCAACAGTGCAAAGTAATGGAGAGTGTGTTAGAGAAGTAAAGAAAAGAGTGCAGGCAGGGTGGAGTGGGTGGAGAAGAGTGAGAGGAGTGATTTGTGATAGTAGGGTATCTGCAAGAATAAAAGGGAAAGTTTATAGGACTGTGATGAGACCTGCGATGTTGTATGGATTAGAGACAGTGGCATTGAGCAAAATGCAGGAGGCAGAGCTAGAGGTAGCAGAGCTGAAGATGTTGAGGTTTTTGTTGGGAGTGACGAGGATGGACAAGATTAGAAATGAGTTTATTAGATGGACAGCACATATAGGATGTTTTGGTGACAAGGTGAGGGAGGCGGAATTGAGATGGTTTGGACATGTGTAGAGAAGGGACATGAATTATATTGGTAGAAGAATGCTGAAGATGGAGCCACCAGGTAGGAGGAAAAAAGGAAGGCCAAGGAGGAGGTTCATGGATGTGGTGAGGGAAGACATGCAGGTAGTTGGTGTGAAAGAGGCAGATGTAGAGGACAGGGTGGTATGGAGACGGATGATCCGCTGTGGCGACCCCTAATGGGAGCAGCCGAAAGAAGAAGAAGAAGCTTCAGCATATGCACATATATTCGAAACACAAGTAGAAACTAAAGTGGAAAAAACAAATAAAAATATATAAATATATAAAAATGAGGAGAGTAATAGGTTAATAGGCACAATAGGCAAATAGTTGCAAGAATTTGTACAAAACACAAAGAAAGTGCATGAGCTTAAGATGCAGGATGAGAGTAAGACAGGAAATGTTATATAAAGAAGTATTATGGCATAAGAAATATATTTTTAGGAAAATTGTAAGAAAAAGTAAGTAAAAGAAGAGAGCTATGAGAAATAAGAAAAGCATTGGGAGAAAAGTGCTGGTGTGTTAACACTAAAAATCTGGTTTGTAAAACTAGTAAAAAACTAACACGTTTCTATACCTAGTCTACACAAAACAAAACAAAGGATGATTTGCAGACATAGGAAAAAACCCAGGTGAGTTTTTAGGAAAAGTTGTGAATATTGTGGTGAATGATCTGTTGCATTCTGTGCAAAAGTGCATAATCAGGCCATTGCTGTCAGGATGGTTCTCTCCCGAGAGCTCCATTAGACTGGCCAGAATTGACTGCAACAAAGCTGATTTGCTCCTTCTTATGTCTGACTGGAAGATGTCTTCATTTGGTTTGTTTATGTAATATTTGAAGTTTTGAAACTTATTGTAGTGAATAGCTAAAACTAATTTAAGTATTGAGCCACTTAATTGTAATCTCAACTCGGACATAGGGTCTGAGTTACGACACTTCTCTCTACATGATGTTTTCAAAGAAAATAAGGAAAATTCGGAGTGTAATTGCAACTATGCACATATTGTTATAGAATTATAGAAGCTATTGTTATAATTGTTATAGAAGCTAAACATAACAGTCGAGTGAGTCAGATCTTCACCCCGGAGGTGGCCCCCTTTCTACTTTAAAGAAAGGATCTATTTATGGGCTCTCAACTATTTTAGTCCTGAATACTCACTTAGGTAGGCTTTTTGGTCCATCAGACCAATTAGTGCACAGATTAAGGGGGTGCAGTTTTGATCCTGCTTGCGTGTATCCACTGTGGGTGATAATCAGTCAGATAATTACAGCTAGAACAGTTTCTGTGGGCAGAGAAAGAGCTAGTGAGACATCAGCACTAAAAGAATTCAAATTTTTAACCAGGGCAGAAACGTAGTCGTCCACGATCACTTCCAGGTTACATAAGACAGAAATGCCAGTGCGTCCCCTGACCCATGGGGTCGGGAAAGGCCGGCCCATTAGAATTTCAAAAGGTCACAGTTTAGTAGTTGAAAATGGGGTCATTCTCATTTCTGTGAGTACACCCAGGAGAACAACAATCCAATTTCAGCCTGTTTCAATGCAAGCTTCACCAACACTATTGAAACTAGTTTAGGCAGAGCAGTTTTTACATCTACATCATTAATGATACCAGCAAAATCTGATTGTTTCATTGTTTAGAAGCCCATTACTTTGTGTCCTTTTCAGTAGGCTGACTCCGAAGTATTTTTTAGGTCAATATCTGGTATATTGGAGATATGTGTCATTATTGGGATCTCAGGATTTGTATGTACTGTGTCTAAATTTACTGGTTGTTTTGCTGCTTCCTTAGCTACTTTATCCGCTAACAAATTTCCTCCGAATCACCTGCGGCATGTCCTTAAACCTTAACTTTGGCCACTTTGGCAGGGAGTTGAACAGCATTTAAGAGGTCGCTTAGGAGATTAAAATGTGCTATGGGCTTTCCATCAGCTGTTTTGAAGTGTCTTTGCTTCCATGTTTAGGCAAAATCATGCACAACACCATAAGCATACTTAGAATCAGTGTATATAGTTACTACTTTACCTTCAGACCTCTGAAATGCACTTGTAAGTGCCACCAACTTTGCAGCTTGTGCAGATGTGTATGGTAATGATTTAGCTTCAACTATTTCATCAGGTGATCTTACAACCGCATATCCACATAAATACACGTCAGAGGGTTTTGAACATGATCTATCGACATATAGGAAATCCCCTTCTTCCAGGGCCGTATCTAAAAGATCGGGCCTACAAGAGGTCTCTTGTTCAATGTGTTTAAGGCAACCGTGTGCGTCGTCAAAACCATCTAAGTCAATAAAGTCTAGTAGATCACGCAGCGCTACTACAGCTGAATGCGGCTGAGAAGAAGGCTTAATGGTTAAGTTTTCTGTCTCCAAGAGAATGATTTCATAACCAGCTCTACGTCGTGCTGTCATATCTTTTGTGTTAAGGTTATGTAAAATAGGTGTTACCTGATGTGAGGTGTACAGTATCAAAGGATGTGACAGCACCATTTTCCCAGCATCCCAGTCAGGTCCATCAGAGCCGCAGCAGCTACTGCACTGCAAGCATGAGGTCAACCCCTGTGCTATGTTGGCTAAAGACTTGGAAAGATACACAACAGGGCGATAGCTGTCACCATGTTTCTGGGCTATAAATCCCCGCAGCCGTAACAGGGATCCATGATAGTCAGGGATCCATGCTCGGCAGTAGTTTATCCGTCCCAAGAAGCTCTCCATCTGTTTTACAGTCTGAGGTCTTGAATACCTAGTCACCAGCTGTACTCGTTCCTGCAATATCTTACGTTGGCCTTCTGAGATCACATGGCCCAGATATAAGACCTTTCGCATCACCCACTGTTCGCTTCACCCAAAAAACATTAAAAGTGCAAAAATTCAACGCAAAACTTGATGACAAACAATGGTTTAAAATTGTTTTATTTCAAAAGTGATTGTTTTTATTAAAATATTACATTTCGTGTTCTTAATCATTATTTCATGAAAATATATTAAACTATCATTAAAATGTTTTGTGAAAATATTAATTTTCATATACATTAGCATCATTTCATTAAAAACAATTTTTAAAAGTGCAATAAGTGCAAAAAAAGGTGACATGACAAAATAAATTTAGACAGAAATATAACATTTTTCATTAAAATTGTTATTGTAAAAATATGAATATTTATATTCATTAATGCACAATTTCAATAAAAAACATGAAATGACAAATCAAGTTTTTACAAGTAATTGTGAAAATATAAATAGTCATATTCATAAGCATTATTTTACCAAAAAGTCTTTCACAGCCATTAGGGAGGCACAAGTCAGTGCAACTCTTAGTGCCAGTCCCAAGCTCGAATAAATGAGGAGGGTTGCGTTAGGAAGGGCATCCACCGTAAAACATGTGCCAAATCGAATATGCGAGTCACAATTGAGAATTTCATACCGGATTGGTCAAGGCCCAGGTTAACAACGACCACCACAGGCATCGTTAGCCAACAGGGTACCAGTGGAAATTGGGCCAATGCTGGTCGAAGGAGGAGAAGCAAAGGAGGAAGATGTCTACAGAGACGGCAGGAAAATGAGAAGTGAAGGAGATTGGAGGTTCTGGTTGGTGCTTTAAATGTTGGTACTATGAGCGGTAAAGTGAGAGAGGTAGCTGATATGATGGCGAGGAGAAAGGTAGATATGTTGTGTTTAGGAGACCAAGTGGAAAGGGAGTAAGGCGAGGAACATTGGAGTTGGGTTTAAACTGTTCTATTATGCCGTGGATGGAAAGAGAAATGGTGTAAGGGTGATTCTGAAGGAAAAGTACAGTAAGAGTGTAGTGGAGGTGAAGAGAGTTTCTGATAGGGTGATGAACGTGAAGCTGGAAGTTGAAGGGATGATGATAATGTCATCAGTGCCTATGCTCCACAAGTCGGTTGTGAGATTGAGGAGAAGGAAAGATTATGAAGTTAATTAGATGAAATGGTAGATGGTTTACCTAGAAATAAACGATTGGTGAATTGGGCAGACTTTAATGGACATGTAGGTAAAGGGAACAGAGGTGATGAGGAGGTGATGGGTAGGTATGGCCTTAAGGATAGAAATGTGGAAGGGCAGATGGTGGTAGATTTTGCTAAAAAGATGAAAATGGCAGTAGTGAATACGTATTTTAAGAAGATGGAGGATCATAGGGTGACCTATAAGAGTGGAGGAAAGTGCAAACAGGTGGATTATGTTCTATGTAGGAGATGCAACCTGAAGGAGATTGGAGATTGTAAGGTGTTGGCGGAGGACAGTGTAGCTAGACAGCATCGGATGGTGGACTGTAGGATGGTTTTGGAGGCGAAGAAAAAGAGCTCTCCTCCTCTTGAAGGACTGAAAGAAGAATAAGATGGTGGAAACTGAAGGAGGAAGACTGTAGTGTGAGGTTCAGGGAAAAGGTCAGACAGAGGCTCGGTGGTGGTGAAGAGGTGCTGGATGATTGGGGGGGCGCTATTGAGCTTGTCATGGAGTAGGACTCCGGTGGATTATTGTTATAATTGTTATTATTTCGATTTTTTCACTTTTATTTTTGCTCTCAATCCCTCGGTTTACCTCGTTGTTTGTGTACTTTACTTTTACTCTAGAGGTAATTATGATGTCTGGTAAAACTACTAAGACCTGTAGCACAACTCAATCACAGCTGTGGCCTGGTGCAACAGTTGCCGCCTCGCCTTCAGTCAGAGCTGCTGTCCTCTCTGAGGTCCGAAGTCGGTGAGGTATTTAAAGCCAAGCTACGTGCATTGGAACGTACTTTGGGAAACGAATTACTGCCAATAAAGTCGGAGCTGCAGGCGGTAAATGCGCAGCTGTCCAGCGATGAAGTTGCGAATGAGGCTGCAGTGCGGGAACTGAAGAGCAACGTGGTTAAAATGGAGCGCTCATTTTCTGTTTGCACCAGTGATATTGCTGTAATGCAACGTGACATACACCGTCTTACTGCTGAGTACAATAAGCTGGTGACCAAATGCAAAGATCTGGAAGCTAGATCAAGGCGCGATAATGTCCGGATAATTGGTGTTCCTGTGGGTCCCAATAGCTCCACTGTCGCAAGTGTTGCAGTGCTGTTGATGAAGGAACTGAATCTGGAGAAGGAGCCGGTTCTGGACAGATCACATCGCACTCTACAGCCCGTACCAAAGCCTGGTGAACGATCATGAGTCATTCTGGCCAAGTTTCACTATCACAGCGAATGTCTGGATGTTTTACGGTGCGCCAGAGAATTACAGCGCATTCAGTTTCAGGGGCCTGAAAATTTCTATTTTTCCCGACCATACGATAAAACACAAAAAAGCACGGGCTGCATTTAACAAGGTGCGGCAGCTCCGTGGTATTGAAGGTGTGAGGTACGGGTTGTTTTATCCAGCGCAGCTACGTATTACACACAATGGTGTGGGCAAATAATTTCTTTTCACCTGACGAGGCCAACAAGTATATAAAAACTATCCAAACTGTCTAAAGTGTGAACATATTTTTTGTCGCTTTTGGTCGCGATGTTTACTTCTTGTTTTCATGTCACTGCACTGTTCACAATCTCTGCGTGGTGATGCTGGTCTTTAACTTCACGCACTTTGTTTGTTTCATAAACGCTTGGTCAATTAATGTTGGGAATTAAATTTTCTCTAGAAACATTGTTTATATGTTTATGTAGACCGGGAAAGAGTAGCTGTGAACTAGATATAGTTGCGCATAATTTATGTTGTGTTTAATCTGCTGGAGCCTTCTTATCTCTCAATAGCTGTAATACAGATAAAACCAGGACCGCTTGGGAGGAGAAGTTAGGGCTGCAGTTTGGTGATGAACGGTGGGAGAAGGCCATTGATAGGATACAGTCTACCACTTCCTGTGCCCGCCTTAGTCTAATTCAGTTTAAGGTTTTGTACAGAATTTATCTTTCCAAATCGAAACAGGCAAAAATCTATCCTGGGGCTTGAGGACAGATGTGACAGATGTCATGCTTCCCCCTGTCATTTAAGTCATATATTTTTTCTGTGCCCAAAATTACATACATTCTGGACAGGTTTTTTCGGCATTATGTCCTCCATATTTGAGGTGCAATTGACGCCATGCCCACTGATCGCTATATTTGGGGTTACCAATGAGTCTGTATCACTGAGTTCTGTACACAAAGATGTTTTAGCCTACTCATCTTTGTTGGCCAGATGTTGCATACTTCTGCACTGGAAAGCAATAGGATGTCCTTCCATCTCTTGGTGGTTTACCGATTTGATGTTTTTTGATTTAAGTTGGAGAAAATAAAATATACACTGAGGGGTTCTACTGACATCTTTTTTTTGCAAGTGGCAACCTGTTATTTCTTATTTTAGGAGACTATGGGTGTTACCTGATTAAAGATTTAAATCGGTCAGAATTGGACTGTATACATTTCTTTTGTTTTTTCAGTTGTTTTAACAGGGGGATGTGGGGTGTGTGTGTGTGCGCATGTGTGTGTGTCTTTGTCTGGGGGTTTGTTTGTGTTTTGTGTGGTGGGGTGGGGATGTTTGCTCTTTGTTGTATAAAAAAGAAAAAAGGAGAATTTCTGTCTACATTTTTGTATCTGTGATTGTTGATTCTTCAATAAAAAAATAAACTCATGGTTTGCTAAAATAATATATTTTTGTAAATAAAAAAATTAAATTAATTGGTAAAATATAAATTCTCATATTATCTCATTCTCATATAAGAATAATTTCATTAAAAATACTGTTGAAGTGCAAAAATTCAATGGAATTCAATGGAACCGTGAAATGACAAATCTAGTTTTTACAAATTATTGTGAAAATATACATTCACATTCATAATTTTACAAAAAAAATCTATGCAATAAGTAAACGAAAAAAACATGTTTTGACTTAAATTTGATATTAATTGATAAAAATATAAATTTTCATATTGAAAGGAATAATTTCAGAAAAAAACTGTAAAAAAAAAAAAAAAAAGGTGCAAAATTTCATAAAAAAATGTGTATGACAGTTTAAGTTTTTACAAGATAATGTGAAATTATGATTTTTTATATTCATAGGCATCATGTAACTAAAAACCTTTGAAAGTGCAAAAAATCTAAGCAAAAAATTATAAACAATGGTTTGAAAAAAAGACTTTCTTTAATAAAATATGTATTGTTTTTATTAAAATATTAAATTTCATATTCATAATCATAATTGCATAAAATTATCAATTATCCTTCATCATAAAAAATACGAATTATTGTAAAATATACATCATATGCTCATGGAAAACCTTTGAAAAAGTGCCACAAGTAAACACAAAACAATAAAGTGGCTATACAAATCAAGTTTTTAGAAACTTTAAAAAAAAAAGCAATATGTAAGCAAAAAACTTACTTTAAAACCATGGGCTGAGAAAAAATATAACTTTAAAAAAAATAAAAATATGAAATAAATCTGTAAGATTTACATTTTTATATTCATACAAATATTTTAAAAGTGCACAAATTTAATGAAAAACATGATATGACAAATAAAATCTTTACAATGCATTGTGAAATTATTACTTTTCATATTCATAAGCATAATTTAACTGAAAACCGTTGAAAGTGCAACAATTCAACACAAAACTTAATGACAGTGGTTTGAACAATATCTGACTTTCTTTTATAAAAAAATTGTTTTATTAAAATATTACATTTCTTATCCATAACCATAATTTAATCAAAAAATATTTTAACCGTTATCATAAAAAATAGTTGTGAAAATATTAATTTTCATATACATTAGCATAATTTCATTAAAAACTATTAATAAGTGCAATAAGTGCATGAAATGGTGACATGACAAATTATGTTTATACAGAAATATAACGTTTTCCATAAAAAGAGTTATTGTATGAGTATGAATGTTGATATTCATAAGCACAATTAAATGAAAAATCTTATTAAAAAGTGCAATCCGTGAACGAAATACTTTTACATGACAAACCATGGGTTGACAAAATTTTTTTTTTTTTTTTTACATAAAATATAAGATCATTGTGAAAATTTTTATATTCAGAAGCATATGTTCATGGAAGACCTTTAAAAAATTGGCATTAAGAAACAGAAAACTAAAAAGTTTGCCCATACAAAGCATATTTTAACAAATATATATGAAATGTACAATTAAAATGATAGTTATTGTGAAAATATTAAATTTCATATTTAAAAGCATCATTTAATGAAAAAACATTAAAAAGTGCAATATGAAAAAAAAAGTACATTAAAAACCATATAACTTAATGAAAAAAAAAAGAATCATAAATAAATAAATTCATGAAAAAAATGTTAAAAAGTACATAAATTTAATGAAAAATGACAAATCACGTTTTACAAGTTATAGTAAAAATATATAAATGGTCATATTCATAAGCATTATTTCACAATAAATCGTTAAAAAGTGCAATAAGTGAATGAAAAAGTTTTCTTGATAAACCATATTTCGACATGAATATGACTTTTCTCATATAAATATGAAATTAATAGGTAAATATATAAATTTTAGTATTGAAGGAAATAATTTCATGAAAAACTATTAAAAAAAAAGTGCAAAAAGAAGAAATTCTGTGCAAAGCGTGATGACAAATTTGGAAAAATATTATAAGTATAAAATATTATATAATATTTCAAACACTATTGACTATTGAAAAGTACAAAAAGAGAATGAAATGCGTTAGAAAGTCATGATTAATCAAAAATGAACTCAAAACCCATATTTTGCAAAGAGCTGTGGCGACCCCTAATGGAAGAAGCCGATAGAAAGTTTTTTTTTTTATGTGCTGTCAAGAATGAGCTTCTTGAAAACACAATTCCGCGAGTCTCAGTCTTCTAGGACGAAGAGAAAACGGTTTTTCGAACCAAGCGTATTTGTACAAACAGCATGAACTTCCCCATGAGAAATGTACATGTTTATGATGAGATATTATGTTACAAAACATTTTCTGACCAAAATATGACATTTTTCATATGAATATTCAAGATGTATGAATATTATGAATATTCAAAAATATTTAATATTCAAGATGGCGCCGGTGAGGTCGGCTGCCGTCACGACTGCTCCGGCTACGGTTTTTCTTTTTTGTTTATTTTATACTTTTATTTAACAAGTTTTATTTCCATCTACACAAGATGGACACCATTAGATATGACAGAGACACTCTTATATCTATTGGTGTACAATGCACTCACCTCTCGCCGCTTTTAAACCCGGACCCATGCTGGCCGAGCGAGATCCTGAGGGAGAACAAAGGACGCGACCCGTACCGGCGTCCGCGAGGGAAACGAGCCGGCGTCAGGAACAGGCTGAGGGCACGTGCACACTGCGCTCCTTTACCTAGTATCCTGTTAGCCAATGTCCAGTCATGAAGAACAAGCTCGACGACCTCAGGGCAAGGGTCAAGTTCCAGAGAGACATTCGGGACTGCAACCTTCTTTGCTTCACCGAGACATGGCTGAACCCAGCGGTACCGGACCACGCCATCCAGCCGACCGAGTTTTTCTCGGTTTACCGCATGGACAGAACACTGGAGTCGGGGAAGTCAAGAGGAGGTGAGGACCTCAAGCGCGCACTCCTGAACTTTCATCAGCACATCACCTTCACCACCAGGGCAAAAGAACACTGGACTACTGCTACACAACATTTAAGAACAGCTACAAGGCACAATCACGTCCACCGTTTGGGAAATCGGACCATGCTGTCATCTTCCTCATGCCTGTTTACAAACAAAGGCTAAAACAGGAAGCTCCGGTTCAGAGGGAGGTCGCGCGCTGGACTGACCAATCGGTGGCCGCTCTGCAGGACGCTTTGGATGACGCAGACTGGGACATGTTTCGGCCCAGCTCTGATGACGTCAACATGTTTACGGAAGCGGTTGCGGGATTCATCGGGAAACTAACGGATGATACGGTGCAAAAAAACACTATCAGAACGTTCCCCAACCAGAAGCCGTGGATAAAACCATCTGCTCTGAGATCCCGCTCCGCTGCCTACAACACGGGGCTCGCCACCGGGGACATGGATGAATACAAGGCTGCGTCTTACAGTGTTCGCAGAGCGGTGAAGGATGCAAAGCGGCGCTACGGGAGGAAACTAGAGTCACAGTTCCAACTAGGTGGCTCTAGGAGCCTGTGGCAGGAACTAAGGACAATAACGGACTATAAAAACACCATCTTCCAGAATGGTGAATGCGGACGCTTCTCTGGCAGATGAGCTAAACACCTTTTACGCTCGTTTCGAGGCTGCAGCTAACCACACTAGCGGCGCTAGCGGCCCAACCAGCGTGCACGCCGAAAGAGCCGGAGAGGTAAACACATTCACCATCTCGGAGCATGACGTGAGCAGGGCATTCAAGAGAGTGAATACCAGGAAGGCAGCAGGACCAGATGGAATCACAGGTCGGGTTCTGAAAGCCTGCGCTGACCAGCTAGCATCAGTGTTCACTGAGATATTCAACCTCTCTCTGGAACAGGCTGTTGTCCCCTTATGCTTCAAACAGTCCACTATTGTCCCTGTCCCGAAGAAACCCCAGCCCGCCTGCCTCAATGACTACCGCCCTGTAGCTCTGACCTCAGTAGTGATGAAGTGCTTTGAGATACTGGTCAGAGACTTAATCACTGCCTCACTACCGGTCACACTGGACCCACTACAGTTTGCGTACCGTCAGAACTGTTCGACTGAGGACGCAATTGCACATCTTCTCCACACTACAATCAGCCACCTGGACCAAAGAAACGGGAATTACACAAAGATGTTGTTCGTGGACTACAGTTCAGCGTTCAACACCATAATTCCCTCCACACTCACCTCTAAGTTGGAGGTCCTGGGACTCAGCCTGCCGCTGTGTCAATGGATCTCAAACTTTCTGACGGACAGACCACAAGCTGTACGGGTGGGAAAACACACCTCATCCACCCTCACCCTAAGCACTGGAGCTCCCCAGGGTTGTGTTCTGAGCCCCCTGCTGTACTCACTGTACACACATGACTGTGTGGCCACTTCCAACTCCACAACCATCATCAAGTTTGCTGACGACACCGTTGTGGTGGGCCTGATCTCCAACAACGACGAGACGGCCTACCTACAGGAAGTTAAAAACCTGGAGAGATGGTGCCAGGAGAACAACCTTCTCCTGAACGTCAGCAAGACTAAGGAGTTGATCGTGGACTTCAGCACGAAGCAGGAGCGGTCATACCAACCGCTAAACATCTGCGGGACTCCAGTGGAAAGAGTGGACAGTTTCCGGTACCTGGGTGTTCACATCACACAGGACCTGTCCTGGTCCTGTCACATCAACACCCTGGTGAAGAAGGCCCGGCAGCGTCTGTACCATCTGAGACGCTTAAGGGACTTTAAACTACCCTCTCAGGTGCTTAAGACTTTTTACACCTGCACCATCGAGAGCGTTCTGACGGGTAGCATCACTTCCTGGTTCGGGAACAGCACCATGCAGGACAGACGAGCCCTCCAGAGGGTGGTGCGTTCAGCCGAACGTACCATCCACACCGAGCTCCCTGACCTGCAGGACATCTACAGCACAAGGTGCAGGACCAGAGCCAGGAAAATTGTGAAGGACCTCAGCCATCCCAACAATGGACTCTTTTCTCTGTTGCGTTCGGGGAAACGCTTCCGCTCCCTGAAGGCGAACACAGAGAGAATGAGGAGGAGCTTCTTCCCGCAGGCCATTCGGAGTTTAAACCAGGAAACACCCAGGATCTAAAAACTGGCCCACTCTCTCCATCATCACCATTTTTTTCCCCTGCACAACCCCACTTTTCGTGCTACGGCACATTATACACTGGACTTGCACAGCTTTTTATACCACACCATTCCGCACAAGGACACTTTACACCACACCTTACTGCACACAGACACTCATGGACAATCAAAAACCATGCCTAACTTGTTTACTGTTGTTTACTGGTTAGCTGCACACTGCCTAACATTTTCCGTGTACATTTTCTGTGTATGTGTATATATATGTATATGTATGTATATATACAGTTGTGTTCAAAATTATTCAACCCCCTCTGAAATTTATTGTTTTGGTCGGGTTGACATTGATTATGATCATTCAATCATCCTGCTTACAATTAAATCAAAGAGGCACGTGTAGGTCAGACAAATATAACATAACATTTATAATGAAATAACCACAAATGTCTTTTCTGAGCTCACATCGTTATCAGTTTTATTCAAACCACAAGTGACATTCAATCTTAGTACTTAGTACAACATCCTTTTCCAGTTATAACAGCTTTTAAACGTGAAGCATAGCTTGACACAAGTGTCTTGCAGCGATCTACGGATATCTTCGCCCATTCATCATGGGCAAAAGCCTCCAGTTTAGTCACATTCTTAGGCTTGCGCACTGTAACTGCTTTCTTTAAGTCCCACCAGAGGTTCTCAATCGGATTTAAGTCTGGTGACTGCGATGGCCACTTCAAAATGTTCCAGCCTTTAATCTGCAACCATGCTCTAGTGGACTTGGAGGTATGCTTGGGATCATTGTCCTGTTGAAAGGTCCAACGTCTTCCAAGCCTCAGGTTTGTGACGGACTGCATCACATTGTCATCCAATATCTCCTGGTACTGAAGAGAATTCATGGTACTTTGCACACGCTGAAGCTTCCCAGTACCTGCAGAAGCAAAACAGCCCCAAAGCATGATTGACCCCCCGCCATGCTTCACAGTAGGCAAGGTGTTCTTTTCTTCATAGGCCTTGTTCTTCCTCCTCCAAACATAGCGTTGATCCATGGGCCCAAACAGTTCTAATTTTGTTTCATCAGTCCACAGAACACTATCCCAAAACTTCTGTGGTTTGTCCACATGACTTTTGGCATACTGCAGTCGACTCTTCTTATTCTTTGGGGACAGCAAGGGGGTGCGCCTGGGAGTTCTGGCATAGAGGCCTTCATTACGCAGGGTGCGCCGTATTGTCTGAGCAGAAACCTTAATACCCACATCTGACAGTCACACGGGGACTTTTCTCCACTCTACGCTTCAGGTAGCGCACAGCAGTCGATGTCAGCATTTTCTTTCTGCCATGACCAGGTAGCGTTTCAACAGTGCACTTTGCCTTGAATATGCGAATGATGCTTCCTATGGTGTCTCTTGGTATGTTTAACATCTTTGCAATCTTCTTATAGCCATTGCCCTTCCTGTGAAGAGTAATCACCTGTTCTCTTGTCTTCCTGGACCATTCTCTTGACCTCACCATGTTTGTAACCACACCAGTAAATGTCTAGAAGGAGCTGAGTATCACAGTCATTTTAAAGCTGCCTAATTGGTGCTTATTAGGCTTTATTGCTGCTCCCTGATATCCACAGGTTTTTTTTAATAACTGATTGAAAACACTTAATTGAACCTCTGTTCTTCAGAGTGGTAGTCTTTAAGGGTTTGAATAATTATGTCTATGAAGAATTCACAAAAGAAACATTTACTACTGTATTACAAAACTAATTGATGTCATTTTAGTTGCATATGGTTCTTTAAGAAGTCCTTGTAGGATTTCATTCTGAATACAATTACAAATGTACACTAAATTCCCTAAAACCATTTACAGCATTGGGGGTTGAATAATTTTGAACACAACTGTACATATATATATATATATCTTTATATCTTTATTTATCTGCCTTCTTTTTCTTATTATATTATATTTTTCTTTAAATTTTATTATATTTATATTTTTGTTCGTCTTTTTACCCTATTTTATTCCCTCATGCCGGACCGTCGCTAAAAGCATTTCACTGCATGTCGTACCCTGTATGTATGTGTATGTGACAAATAAAATTTGATTTGATTTGATTTGATTTGAATATTAGTTTTTTAAAAATTATTCATTTTCATAGTCATAATCATATAATCAGACTGGGATGTTTACTGGTATTATCATGGATAATTAAACTGTGGAGCAACAACCATTTTAACCATGTTCACCTTGCCCCACAGAGATAGCTTAAGTTGTTCCTATTTGTTTTTACAACAGTGGGTCATAATTCAACACCATTATGACATTTAAATTCTGAGTTAGCCTAACCCAAAGATACTTCATACCTTCTGGAATTCATTTAAAGCCAAAATGAAGTATTGAAAATGCATATAGCATTAACTTGTGTTCCATTCCCTCCTCCACCCCCCTTCTTCTTCTTCTTCTTCTTTCGGCTGCTCCCATTAGGGGTCGCCACAGCTGATCATCCGTCTCCATACCACCCTGTCCTCTACATCTGCCTCTTTTACACCAACTACCTGCATGTCTTCCCTAACCACATCCATGAACCTCCTTCTTGGTCTTCCTCTTTTCCTCCTACCTGGTGGCTCCATCCTCAGCATTCTTCTACCAATATAATTCATGTCCCTCCTCTGCACATGTCCAAACCATCTCAATCTCGCCTCCCTCACCTTGTCACCAAAACATCCTACATGCGCTGTCCCTCTAATAAACTCATTTCTAATCTTGTCCATCCTCGTCACTCCCAACGAAAAGCTCAACATCTTCAGCTCTGCTACCTCCAGCTCCACCTCCTGTCTTTTACTCAATGCCACTGTCTCTAAACCATACACTATCGCAGGTCTCACCACAGTCCTATAAACTTTCCCTTTCAATTTAGCAGATACCCTACTATCACAAATCACTCCTGTCACTCTTCTCCACCCACTCCACCCTGCCTGCACTCTTTTCTTCACTTCTCTAACACACTCTCCATTACTTTGCACTGTTGACCCCAGGTACCTAAATTCCTCCACCTTCTAAAGCTCTTCTCCATGCAACCGCACCACTCCACTGCCCTCCCTCTCATTCACACACATGTATTCTGTCTTACTCCTACTGAGTTTCATTTCCCCTTCTCTTCAGTGCATATCTCCACCTCTCCAGGCTCTTCTCAACCTGCTATCTACTCTCACAACAAATCACAATAACATCCGCAAACATCATAGTCCAGGGAGACTCCTGTCTGACCTCGTCCGTCAACCTGTCCATCACCACTGCAAACAGGAAAGGGCTCATGGCCGATCCTTGATGCAGTCCAACCTTCACTCTAAACCAGTCTGTCGTACCTACTGCACACTTCATTGCTGTCACACTGTCCTCATACATGTCCTGCACCACCCTCACATACTTCTCTGACACACCTGACTTCCTCATACAAACCACAACTCCTCTCTTGGCACCCTGTCGTACGCCTTCTCTAAATCCACAAACACACAATGCAACTCCTTCTGTCCTTCTCTATACTTCTCCATCAACATTCTCAAAGCAAATAAGGCATCTGTGGTGCTCTTCCTCGGCATGAAACCATACTGTTGCTCACAGATGGTCACCTCTTCTCTCAGCCTGGCTTCCACTACTCTTTCCCATAACTTCATGGTGTGACTGATCAACTTAATACCCCTGTAGTTACTGCAGGTCTGCACATCTCCTTTATGCTTAAAGATCGGTACCAGCACACTTCTTCTCCATTCCTCAGGCATCTTCTCACCTTCCAAAATCCTGTTAAACAATCTGGTTAAAAACTCCACTGCCATCTCTCCTAAACATCTCCATGCTTCTACCGGTATGTCATCTGGTCCAACCGACTTTCCACTCTTCATCCTCTTAATCGCTGCTCTCACTTCCTCCTTACTAATCCTATCTACATCCTGCTTCACCAACTCCACATCATCCAACCTTCTCTCTCTCTGATTTTCCTCATTCATCAGCTGCTCAAAATACTCCCTCCACCTTCTCAACACACTCTCCTCACTAGTCAACACATTTCCCTCTCCATCCTTTATTGCTCTAACTTGCAGTACATCCTTTCCAGCTCGGTCCCTCTGTCTGGCCAATCGGTACAAATCCTTTTCTCCTTCCTTAGTGTCCAACCTCTCATACAGCTCCTCATATGCCTTTTCCTTGGCTTTTGCCACATCCCTCTTAACCTGCTGCCGCATCTCCTTGTACTCCTGCCTACTTTTCTCATCACTCTGTCTATCCCACTTCTGTTTTGCCAACCTCTTTCTCCTTATGCTCTCCTGCACTTCCTCATTCCACCACCACGTCTCCTTGTCTTCCTTTCTATTTCCAGATGTCACACCAAGTACTTTTCTAGCTGCCTCGCTCATCACTCCTGCAGTAGTTGCCCAATCATCCAAAACCTCCTTAACACCACTGAGCCTCTCTCTGACCTCTTCCCTGAACCTCACACTATGCTCTTCCTCCTTCAGTTTCCACCATCTTATTCTTCTTTCAGTCCTCACTATCCTCCTCTTCTTCTTTGCCTCCAAAACCATCCTACAGACCACCATCCTATGCTGTCTAGCTACACTGTCCCCTGCCAACACCTTACAGTCGCCAATCTCCTTCAGGTTGCATCTCCTGCATAGCACATAGTCCACCTGTGTGCACCTTCCTCCACTCTTATACGTCACCCTATGATCCTCATTCTTCCTAAAATAAGTGTTCACCACTGCTATTTCCATCCTTTTAGCAAAATCTACCACCATCTGCCCTTCCACATTCCTCTCCTTAAAACCATACCTACCATTCACCTCCTCGTCACCTCTGTTCTCTTCACCCACATGCCCATTAAAGTCTGCCCCAATCACCAACCATTCTTTCCTAGGTACACCATCTACCACTTCATCCAATTCACTCCAGAATCTTTCCTTCTCCTCCATCTCACGGCCAACTTGTGGAGCATAGGCACTGATGACATTTATCATCATCCCTTCAACTTCCACCTTCACGATCATCACCCAATCAGAAACTCTCTTCACCTCCACTACACTCTTACTGTACTCTTCCTTCAGAATCACCCCTACACCATTTCTCTTTCCCTCCAAACCATGATAAAACAGTTTAAATCCACCTCCAATGTTCCTGGCCTTACTCCCTTTCCACTTGATCCCCTGAACACACAGCATATCTACCATTTTCCTCTCCATCATATCAGCTACTTCTCTCCCTTTACCCATCATAGTACCAACATTTAAAGTACCAACCCTAACCTCCACTCTCCTCCACTGCTCCTTCCCCTGCCGTCTTTGTAGACGTCTTCCTCCTCTCCTTTTCCTCCTTTGGCCAACAGTAGCCCAATTTCCACCGGTACCCTGTCGGCTAACGATACCTGTGGCTGTCGTTGTTAACCCGGGCCTCGACCGATCCAGTATGAAATTCTCATTTGTGATCCGCATATTTGATTTGGCACATTTTACGCTGGATGCCCTTCCTAACGCAACCCTCCCCATTTACCCGGGCTTGGGACCGGCACTAAGAATGCACTGGCTTGTGCCTCCCTAATGGCTGAGTTCCCTCCTCCACCCCCCTACTCCCATAATATTTGGGTCTGCCCTGATCATAATAGCCAAAGCCATTTAGCTTAGTCATGCCATTTGTCATCACTGATGCTCTTTGATTAAACAGAATAGCCTTTATTTGTCACATATACATTATAGCACAGTGAAATTATTTCTTCAAATATCCCAGCTTACTCAGAAGCTGGGGTCAGAGCACAGGGTTGGCCATGACACAGCACCTCTAGAGTATCAGTGTTATTACTTCTGTTACATTTCTAAACAAAGCGTCAGTTTCAAAAAAGTCAAGTCAAGTCAAGTTTATTTGTATAGCGCTTTTCACAACATACATTGTCTCAACACCTCTTTATACACTTCTTTTAAAATTGGGGCCAATATGTCAACATTGGAACATTGAAAATCCATCTGCCCCTGGCGATTTGCAAGACTTCATAAAGGTTATTACAGCTTTGACCAGTTCCTGTGTAATAGGATGGTCTTAGAGACGCTAATTGACAGACTTTTAGTTTAGGTTAATTTATATTTGAAAAAAATTGTTTTAGTTTTCCCTCATCCGAGCTACCTGAATATGTATATACTTGTTTATAGAACCCCTGAAAAAAAACTTGTTTATTTCCTTTTTTCAGAGATACCACAATATTCTCTTTCTTAATAGCTGGTATATTGCTAGCAGAATTTTGTTGTTTTAATTGTCTGGAAATGAGCTTTCCTGCCTATTCACCGCCTTCATAAATTCTAAATCTAATCTAAAAATCTTCATCTAAATCTATAGATTTGATCAGGATTTCTGGTGTCCTCAGTGTTGAGAAGTACATTTATTTTTTCATTTTTTATATTTTAAGCCTTTTTTTATTTTATTTTTTTTTTTACATTTTATTTGTATTCTTGTCAGGGAACCACCTGCCACGCCCCCTTTGGTGGCTCTCTATGCCTCCACTCTCCATAGAGCTCCAGGTTTAACCACGCACACCAGGAGCTCATCATCACTCATGCCTCCACTCTCTCTGAAGCTCCAGCTTTAACGAGGCACACCTGGGGTTCATCATCACTCCACCCTGCTTCTATATAAGCTCCTCATTCACTCTTAACCCCTGTTCGTTATTGAATGTGTTGGACACTACGTACTGGTTATGTTAGACTTTCCGAAAAGGAAAAGGACGTCATGCCGCCATCTGGCCGCGAAAAGGACGTCGTACCGCCGCCTGGATGCAAAAGGGACGTCGTATTGCCGCCTCATGGTCTCCCTGAAGACAATGACTTGCTTCACGGTCACCCAGAGGGCGGCAGCTCACCACACTGTCCCCCTGGAGTTGGGGCCACGTCAAAGGGTTCCTCTCCAGGCGAAGCCACGTCCGAGAGCCCCTCTCCGCTCCACAAAGTCTCCGAGAGCTCTTCTCCCCTCCACAGAGTCTCCGAGAGCTCCTCTCTGCTCCACAGAGTCTCCGAGAGCTCCTCTCTGCTCCACAGAGTCTCCGAGAGCTCCTCTCTGCTCCACAGAGTCTCCGAGAGCTCCTCTCTGCTCCACAGAGTTTCCGAGAGCTCCTCTCTGCTCCACAGAGTCTCCGAGAGCTCCTCTCCACTCCAGCACGTCCTGCCTCCGAGCTCCTCTGATGGCGACGTCTTGCCTCCGTGCGACTCCGATGGCGACATCCCGTCTTTGAGCTCCTCCGATGGCGACATCTCGCCCCAGAGCTCCTCCTTCGGCGGCGTCTCGCCCCAGAGCTCCTCCTTCGGCGGCGTCTCGCCCCAGAGCTCCTCCTTCGGCGACGTCTCGCCCCAGAGCTCCTCCTTCGGTGACGTCTCGCCTACGAGCTCCTCCTTCGGCGACGTCTCGCCTCAGGGCTCCTCCGATGGCGACGTCTCGCCTCCGAGCTCCTCCTTCGGCGACGTCTCGCCTCCGAGCTCCTCCGATGGCGACGACTCGCCTCCGGGCTCCTCCTTTGGTGACGTCTTGCTCCTGAGCTTCCTGGAAGGCGACGTCTCGCCCCAGAGCTCCTCCTTCGGCGACGTCTCGCCCCAGACCTCCTCCTTCGGCGACGTCTCCCCCCAGAGCTCCTCCTTCGGCGACGTCTCGCCTCAGAGCTCCTCCTTCGGCGACGTCTCGCCTCAGAGCTCCTCCTTCGGCGACGTCTCGCCTACGAGCTCCTCCTTCGGCGACGTCTCGCCTCCGAGCTCCTCCTATGGCTACGGACGTGGCTCCCATCCAGACCTCCCCATTGGGCGTCTATCCGACCCTAATCGCCGCCGAGGGCATCACTCGGGCTCAGGTCTCTGCTGTGGAGGTTGCTCAACCTCGGGACTCTGCTGCAGGCCCAGCTTGGTCCCTATCCGACGTTGGAGCTGCCTCTCTGCCTCCTGGCTCCGCTAAAGACGTCCCTTCGTCCCTGGTCTCCGCTCCAATTCTGGCCTACGCGCCGTTTCGGACCTTCGCTGGGAGCATGGTTCTGTCCTGTGCCTTCGGGATGGGCATCCTCCGGTTCCGGCGCTTCGCCTGGGCTGTCGCCCTGCCTTGGGTCCTTCCTGGCCTTCTCCGGTTCTGCGGCGGTTCTGACCAGGTCCCGTTCGACCCTGGACGGACACCGGGATCCTCCTCCGAGTGCCCTGGCCCTCCGGGCATCTGTGGGTTTGGGGCGTCAGGTGCCGCCCATTAGAGGGGGTAATGTCAGGGAACCACCTGCCACGGACCCTTTGGTGGCTCTCTATGCCTCCACTCTCCATAGAGCTCCAGGTTTAACCACGCACACCAGGAGCTCATCATCACTCATGCCTCCACTCTCTCTGAAGCTCCAGGTTTAACGAGGCACACCTGGGGTTCATCATCACTCTACCCTGCTTTTATATAAGCTCCTCATTCACCCCCAACCCCTGTTCGTTATTGAATGTGTTGGACACTACGTACTGGTTATGTTAGACCTTCCGTTCTGCATGTTATCCCGTTCCGGTTATTGTACTGAACTCTACTTGTCCGTTCCATCCGGTCTCCACAATCCCATCCCGGCTGCGCTTCACCTCCCCGTGCATCTCGGGTCAGCTAGCGCACCTCGGACTTTCTTAACCGTAGGACTGCCGTGTGCTTGTGCTTGTGTGTGTGTGTGCGCGTATGTGCGTCTGTGTGTGTGTGTGTGTGCTCGTGTCTCTCTCGCTCCCTCACCCTTGCATTAAAACTCAAGCGAGCTGTACTCTGGCCTCCGCCTTCTGTTTCGCCCGCACCCTGACAATTCTTTTGTGAAAGAACTTTGGGTTTAAGATTTTCACTCAGTGTCCCATATATACAGGGAGTGCAGAATTATTAGGCAAGTTGTATTTTTGAGGATTAATTTTATTTGAGGATTTAATTTGAAAAACAACCACAAATATACATTTCTGACATTCAAAAACCAAACAAAAACAAATCAGTGACCAATATAGCCACCTTTCTTTGCAAGGACACTCAAAAGCCTGCCATCCATGGATTCTGTCAGTGTTTTGATCTGTTCACCATCAACATTGCGTGCAGCAGCAACCACAGCCTCCCAGACACTGTTCAGAGAGGTGTACTGTTTTCCCTCCTTGTAAATCGCACATTTGATGATGGACCACAGGTTCTCAATGGGGTTCAGATCAGGTGAACAAGGAGGCCATATCATTAGATTTTCTTCTTTTATACCCTTTCTTGCCAGCCACACTGTGGAGTACTTGGACGTGTGTGATGGAGCATTGTCCTGCATGAAAATCATGTTTTTCTTGAAGGATGCAGACTTCTTCCTGTACCACTGCTTGAAGAAGGTGTCTTCCAGAAACTGGCAGTAGGACTGGGAGTTCAGCTTGACTCCATCCTCAACCCGAAAAGGCCCCACAAGCTCATCTTTGATGATACCAGCCCAAACCAGTACTCCACCTCCACCTTGCTGGTGTCTGAGTCGGACTGGAGCTCTCTGCCCTTTACCAATCCAGCCACGGGCCCATCCATCTGGCCCATCAAGACTCACTCTCATTTCATCAGTCCATAAAACCTTAGAAAAATCAGTCTTGAGATATTTCTTGGCCCAGTCTTGACGTTTCAGCTTGTGTGTCTTGTTCAGTGGTGGTCGACTTTCTGCCTTTCTTACCTTGGCCATGTCTCTGAGTATTGCACACCTTGTGCTTTTGGGCACTCCAGTGATGTTGCAGCTCTGAAATATGGCCAAACTGGTGGCAAGTGGCATCTTGGCAGCTGCACGCTTGACTTTTCTCAGTTCACGGGCAGTTATTTTGCGCCTTGGTTTTTCCACACGCTTCTTGCGACCCTGTTGACTATTTTGAATGAAACGCTTGATTGTTCGATGATCACGCTTCAGAAGCTTGGCTATTTTAAGACTGCTGCCTCCCTCTGCAATATATCTCACTATTTTTGACTTTTTTTCTGAGCCTGTCAAGTCCTTCTTTTGACCCATTTTGCCAAAGGAAAGGAAGTAACCTAATAATTATGCACACCTGATATAGGGTGTTGATGTCATTAGACCACACCCCTTCTCATTACAGAGATGCACATCACCTAATATGCTTAATTGGTAGTAGGCTTTCCAGCCTATACAGCTTGGAGTAAGACAACATGCATAACGAGGATGATGTGGTCAAAATACTCATTTTCCTAATAATTCTGCACTCCCTGTACAATTGGGTTTGAGATCATATGGTATCTGTACTTATACAATTACGTATAATATACATGTCTCTCCAATGTAGGCTCAGCGTTATATCACTCAACTGAAATCTCAGATAAACAGTCTAGAGGCAGAGCTGGAGGAGCTAAGGGTGCAAAAACAGTGTTCACTTGTAGATAACGAGCAGCTACGCATGGAACTGGTGGCTACCGGGTGATACAGTGCAGAACAAGAGTCAATGCAGACAACATTTTTGGAAACTGAGCGTGAGTTTACAAATGCGTTTACAATGACTTGAAAAATCATGTATCACTAGAAAAAGAATGTTTTCAATAATTGTAATAAAACGTATATAAATAGAGTGTGAAAAAATAGTTTAATTAAATAAAACTGATCTAGTTTTTTTTCAGAGTGGGCTCAGGCTAAAGAGCTTCGGTATAACAAGCTAAAGGAGAAGCATGCAGAGTTGGTAGGCAACCATGCAGAGTTACTTAGGAAGGTGTGTATGTGGCCATGTTATGTGTGTGTGTGTGTGTGTGTGTGTGTGTGTGTGTGTGTGTGTGTGTGTGTGTGATAGAAGAGCATAACACACAAAAAAAAAATGTAAATGCCTTTGTCTACAGACACTGTAAACATGTTGTCAGCCACTCAGCAGACCCAGGAGGAGGTGGCCAGAACTAAACAACAGTTATCTTTTAAAATAGAGAAGTTCAAACAGGAGTCTGACACGAAGGTCAGTTACACACATTCATCTATACATTTTTTGAATAAATCTATTTAGAACTGCCTCCTACATTTTGCAGTTGGAGGAGCAAAAGTTTGAAATGGATAAATTGAGACGGGATTTGAAGGTGAAAATTTCGGAGATCCAACAAATAAAAGGGTTTTTACAGACTAGTGAAAAGGTATGTATTACTATTTGTGAAAACCTGGACTAGATTGATCCTGGTGCAAATTTGCCCCTGGATGAAGGGGGTTCAGATATCTGGTGACTGGGATAGGAGAAGTCCCTAATAATTGTGTGTGCTCTATGTGAATATCTACTGTGGAGTTCAAGAGGTTCAGTTGCTTGTAGTTTGGCAGCACTCATGTTTTGAGTATTTTTGCTACACTTTGTAGCCTTTTCATTCACACACCATGAAGCTACTCTGTGATTTGGATGCTGCAATGATGCTGCAATGATATAGCAGTTGAAACCTTTTAAAAGACAGATGTTGTTCTTCAGTTTTTTCAGGAGGAATAGCTATGTTGGAGTTATGGGGTAGAGCAGCAGACGTAGCACACAATCATGTGGGACACCAGTGGTCAGAATAAGGGTGCTTGCTTAAGTCTGCCAACCTTAGTGAACAGTTTTGTGGAAATGGCAGTGCTTAAGCCAATGTACAGCATTTTTTTGTTCATGGTGTTATTAAAAAACAGAGCAATCACTGCAACCTCTGTTAATCTGTGCGGTTGTGAGTAGGTCACAGGCCTGCTAATAGGTGATTTAGGAGCAGTTTCTCAAAGCATGAAAGCTTTTACTGTATTTTCCGGACTATAAGCCGCTACTTTTTTCCCACACTTTAAACCCACACTTTTCCCACTCTTTAAACTTTCCTATGTTTTTAACCACATGGCTTAAACAACGAAGCGGCTTATTTATTCATTTTTCCTGGGTTTTTCCCGGTTTCACAAACTTCAAGCCAAAAAACTGAGTGACATAACATTAGACCAATGAAATTTCAGAACGGAAACGGAAAAAACGCACTTCACCTGTGTTCTGAGCTGCACGGCATCGGGAGAAAAACTTCACGCACGACGATGCCAAAAGATAAACTCTCGAGAGAAATTGTTGTAAAAGGAAAACAGTGAACAATGGCTTTCTTGGTAGGCTACTGTTTAGATACCAGCCATTGTAATGCGTTGAGTCAGGGTCAAGGAATAGCTCGCTAACTCCAGTTGCAACAGAAATCATATAAGCACAGACAGGTTTCCAAAACTCGTGCTTTTTTATTTTTCTTGGCAAAGCGTTACGGGTTAATCAAAGAAACTTAGAAATAAGTATAAGAAAATAATAAGCACATATTCCTCGGTATTTCACATGCAGTAATACCGGAAAAAAGGAAGCAGCAGGCTATTCCCTAAATGCTGCTCCGCTCTTAAAGGAGCCACAACATATTTCACTTGTCTTTCGTTAAAGCCTGTGTAAAGTTCATTAGTTTCATTGTAGACACCTGTGGCTTATAGACAGGTGCGGCTTATTTATGTTCAAAATAAAAATCTTTGTAAAAATCAGTGGGTGGCGTTTATATATGGGTGCGCTTAATATTCCGGAAATTACGGTAGTTGCAATGGGAGTGAGTGTAATAGGGTAGATGTTATTTTTACCACACTGCAGTGGAATGCCTAGGTACTGGTATAATGGTTATTGTCCTTAGGAGAACAGTGGCCAGGGCCAGAGACTTATTAAATATGTTAATGAAGACCTTTACCATCTGTTCAGCACATAGACTGAGCCCTGAAACTCGGTGCTTAGTGTGAAAATGTATTCAAAATGGAGTGAACAGTGGAGGAGTCAACATTTGTAGTGTACTCTGCCTTGGTCAAAGGAAGCAAAGAAGTGTTTGAGCTCATCTGAGAGAAAGGCACTGCTCTATAGAAGAGTCTCTGTTGTTAGTTTGTGGGCGTGATGCTCCAGATTCTAAATGCATGTAGAGTTTGTGGCAGTGCTCCTCAATTTTATGAATTTTATGAATCTTTAGCTTTTTAAATCCCCTTAATTCCTGCTGTAAACAGGAGTCTGATCACATGAGATGTTCCACCACAATTTCTGTTTAGGAAGTTTATAAAGGTAAATATTAAGATCCAGAATGTGTGCAAGTGTTTAGATCTGTGCGTGATGCCAAAGTGACCAGTGGGTCAAACACACAACAGTCATGTATGTATATGTACTTCTTCTTTCGGCTTCTCCCATTAGGGGTCACCACAGCAGATTATCCATCTCCATACCCCCCTGTCCTCTACATCTGCCTGTTTCAAATAAACTACCTGCATGTCTTCCCTCAACACATCCTTTTTTTCTCCTTCCTGTGGGCTCCATCCTCAGCATCCTCCTACCGATGTCGCATGTCCCTACTCTGCACATGCCCAAACCATCTCAATCGAGCCTCCCTCACCTTGTCTCTAAAACATCCTACATGCGCTGTTCCGGCTTCACCTCCTGTCTTTTAATCAATGCCACTGTCTTTAATCCATACAACATCACAGGTCTCACCACAGTCCTATAAACTTTCCCTTTCACTCTTGCAGATACTCTTCAATTACAAATTACTCCTGCTATCCCTCTTCTTCACCCATTCCACCCTGCCTGCACTCTTTTCTTTACTTCTCTAACACACTCTCCTTTACTACAATACACTGTTAAACCCAGCTACCTAAACTCCTCCACCTTCTCCACCTCTTCTCCCTGCAACTGCACCACTCCACTGTCCTCCCTCTCATTCACACACATGTACTCTGTCTTACTCCTACTGACTTTCATTCCCCTTCTCTCCAGCATGTACCTCCACCTCTCCAGGCTCTTTTCAATCTGCTCCCTACTCTCACCACAAATCACAATTTCATCCACAAACATCATAGTCCACGGAGGCTCCTGTCTGACTTTGTCTGTCAACCTGTCCATCACCACTGCAAACAGGAAAGGGCTCAGAGCCAATCCTTGATGCAGTCCAACCTCCACCTGGAACCAGTCTGCCGTTCCTACTGCACACTTCACTACTGTCACACTGTCCTCATACATGTCCTGCACCACCCAAATCAAATCAAATCAAATTTTATTTGTCACAAACACATACATACAGGGTACGACATGCAGTGAAATGCTTTTGAGGTCCGGCATGAGGGAATAAAAATAGGGTAAAAAAGGAGAATAAAAAATATAATAAGAAAAGAAGGCAGATAAATAAAATATATATATAGAGATATATAAATATATATGTATATATACGTACATATACATATATATATATATATACACACATATATATACACATACATATCCATATATATACACATAAACTGAAAATGTACACAGAAAATGTTTATGGCAGTGTGCAGTTAACAACAGTAAACAAGTTATGATTGTCCATGAGTGTCCGTGTGCAGAAAGGTGTGGTGTAAAGTGTCCGTGTGCAGTGAGGTGTGGTGTAAAGTGTCCTTGTGCGGGATGGTGTGGTATAAGAAAAGAGAATATAAAAAAATATGAAATAAATATGAAAAAGAAAATATGAAAAAGAGATGGAATGTACAGTGCACTGTGCTGTGCAAGTCCAGTGTATAATGTGCCGTAGCATGAAAAGTGTGGTTGTGCAGGGGAAAAAAAGGGTGATGATGGAGAGAGTGGGCCAGTTTTTAGATCCTGGGTGTTTCCTGGTTTAAACCTCACATACTTACACCCTCACATACTTCTCTGACACACCCGACTTCCTCATACAATACCACAACTCCTCTTTTGGCACCCTGTAGTATGCTTTCTCTTAATCCAAAAACACACATTGCAACTGCTTCTGACCTTCTCTATACTTCTCCATCAACATTCTCAAAGCAAATAATGCAAATAATGTCTGTGGTGCTCTTCTTTCGGAATGAAACCATACTGTTGCTCACAGATGGTCACCTCTTCTCTCAGCCTGGCTTCCACAACTCTTTCCCATAACTTCATGGTGTGGCTGATCAACTGTATTCCTCCGTAGTTACTGCAGGTCTGCACATCTTCTTTATTCTTAAGGATCGGTACCAGCACACTACTTCTCCATTCCTCAGGCATCCTCTCACCTTCCAAAATCTTGTTGAACAACCTGGTTAAAAACTCCACTGCCATATCTCCTAAACATCTCCTTGCTTCTAACGGTGTGTCATCATGTCCAACCAACTTTCCACTCTTCATCCTTTTAATCCTTTAATTTGTATAGTCAAGTCAAGTTTATTTCTATAGTGCTTTTCACAACAGACATCGTCTCAAAGCAGCTTTACAGAAATCAACAGTCAATGTGAATGGTGTGCATTTATCCCTGATGAGCAAGCCATGGCGACTGTGGCAAGGAAAAACTCCCTTAGATGTTATGAGGAAGAAACCTTTAGAGGAACCAGACTCAAGAGGGGAACCCATCCTCATTTGGGTGACATCAAGAGTTTGATCATAAATCTTTAAAAAATACAGAACACTGGAGAGTGAGAACTAACATGAGCACTGGAGTATAAGATTATAAGTAAATGTTCTTTCTACAGTC
Organism: Silurus asotus; assembly: GCA_024362625.1. Taxonomy (NCBI): domain Eukaryota; kingdom Metazoa; phylum Chordata; class Actinopteri; order Siluriformes; family Siluridae; genus Silurus; species Silurus asotus. The sequence continues at coordinate 1,994,031 of MU551562.1, read as the reverse complement.
TTTGGTACAAAAGTAGGAGCTACTGAGCTCAACATTTGTGATCATCACAGATCCAGCATTAGCTTCTTCATTCCAAAGCCTTTAAACACTCCAGAAGGTCCAATGTCAAACTACACACATGCAGTGGTACTGGTACGTCTCCAGATGGTTCAGGATGTTTGCGAGTTTGGCATCTACTTCTTTAAAGTTCATAATCTTCATGAGGTGGGACGTGACCTGAGCTGGCCAAACCTCAGGAAGCCTCGGGATATGGAGAGAAAGAGAAGCAGTGGAGAGGAATTAGCTTAGCTGCTGTTAATGATATTAACAGCACAAGTTGATAATGGGCATGTGATCAGATGTTCTGGAGCACAAGGTTATGATGTGATGTGTGTTATGTGTAGGATATGTGTGTTATGTGTAGGGGAGTATAGCACTTTTAACAATTAACATTGCCTCAAAGCAGCTTTACATGGATGATGTGGTGATTAAAATGTAATATGTTCTTTATAAGTAAGTTTTTGCCTGATGAGCAAGCCGGTGGCGACTGTGGCAAAGAAAATCTCCCCAAGATGGTATAAGGAAGAAACCTTAAAGGGATCCAGACTCAAGAGGGAACCCATCCTCATCTGGGTTGCCCCGAATGTCCATTTATAGCAGATATATGATGTTGCGGGGTACAGTGATGATGATCAGGAGCGAAAAGTAGTCCTGAATCAATGTAGCAGACTGTTGACATTAACTACAGTCCAATCCATCCTCAAAGCGCCGGTTCTTACTCCGAAATTTCATGGAACCACCCAAGGCATTGATGAGAAACCGTCTCAAGCTGCAAAGAGTGGCCTCCAGTCGAAGAGAACACTATCCAGAGGCAGTGGGAAGATCCACAAACGGGGGAGGGGCAGAAACAGTTTTCACTGGAACCTCAGGAGCATGTTTAACTCGACTGAGAGAGAGAGAGAGAGAGAGAGAGAGAGAGGGGAGAATAATATGGATTATTATGTCTTTATTGTTGTATGAATTTAAATTTAAAAGAAAGAACCAGAAGGTGCTGCAGGAGTGGCCTCCAGTCAAAGAGAACACTATCCAGAGGCAGGCCTGGACGAAGTGGGGAAAAACCATGAAGGGGAGAGGGGCAGGAACAGTGGTCACTGGAACCCCAGGAGCATATTTAACTCGACCGAGATAGAAAGAGAGAGAGAGAGAGAGAGAGAGAGAGAGAGAGAGAGAGAGAGAAGATATAGAGGTGTGCAAATTAACAAAGGCAATGTCTGATGCTGTAGCATGCTCTGGCCCATCCCAATGCGACGTGGCGATGTAGCCTATAGCAGGTTATGGTCGCTGAACTGCTGGATGTCCGAGTGGTGCTCCAAAAACTATGTGGGCTTCATTAATAATTGGAGCATTTTTGAGGGCAAGGCTAGCCTGTTAGGGCGGGACAGTATACATCCCACCCAGGAAGGTGCTGCTCTCATTTCTTGTAGTATAGGTAATAGTCTCAGAAGAGCACTAGTTAACCCTCTGGAGTCTGAGGGTGTTTTTGACCCCTTGAGAGATTTTGACGTGCTCTTACATTTGGTTCTTTTTAGTTGCTTTTAAAATATATTATTGACAAAAGGCTTATTAGACTGTATTCAGCACAAACTGGGCTACCATAATATGTAAACAACTTATATGTGTTTATGCGTGGTTTTTAAAAAAAGCAAAAAAAAAAAAAACCTCACTGAAATAAGGCCACAAAACCGATGGTAAACATGTTTCCCCAAGACTTTTTGAGAGCAGATCTTCTAATGTAGGTTTTTTTATTTTTAATCATGTAAAAAACATCCTGCCTGCTCATTCACCTTAAACAATACTTTGATTTAAAATTTAAAAGACACTTTCTTGTGTTTGTATTTTTGACAAAATAAGGTTTATGCGTGGTTTTTAAAAAAAGCAAAAAAAAAAAAAACCTCACTGAAATAAGGCCACAAAACCGATGGTAAACATGTTTCCCCAAGACTTTTTGAGAGCAGATCTTCTAATGTAGGTTTTTTTATTTTTAATCATGTAAAAAACATCCTGCCTGCTCATTCACCTTAAACAATACTTTGATTTAAAATTTAAAAGACACAAAAAAGGCCAAATGCGAAGAGGCGTCGACATGATGTGACTGACAGCTTCGTAGACAATGGGTCGCATAATGAGCTGTCGATTACATAATGAGCTGTGGATCACTGAGCCAGGATCACAGTGAGAAGTACAGTACTACAACAAGGAATGTGTTTCCTTTGTGTTTATTAAAAATACACATTAGCAAGGACAGCATTAAAAAGGGAATTGTGTAACAATAAAACAATACAGTACAGTATGTATAAAAAATAAAGAGTGCAACAAAAACTAACACAATACACTACAGTAGGGTTCTGAAAATCCTAGCCTGTAGGGCTACAATACTATGCATTAAATAATAATAGTGTATCCATTTGAGGGAATCGGGGCAACAACAAACAACTTGAACACCCACTTAGTCGGCATGGCTTTCATATACTGTGTCCTCCAAGTGTTAGCTTTGCATGCTACCATCCTCTCATCCACGGCTAAATGTCTTCTAGGATGATAAATTGCTTTGCATGTCTTACGGATTGTGTCCATAATCAGTTTCACTCTGAACAGACGGTCATGTTCAGATGTGCCACTCTTTCTGTCGTTTTCTTTGTCTGCATCTGGGTGACTCATGTGTACATTCCACAAAATGTTCCTGTATCTGTCCCTTGACAGAATTGTTGCTGGAAAGGGAATTGTGAAAATACTGCTCTGTCGCCAGTAGTCTATGATGGAGGGCAACTTTACCATTGCCATGTAAAATAAGAGCCCAATGTAGCGATACATCTCCCTCACGGTTATATCTCTCCATTTGTATTTGTGTCTCTCTATTGACTTGGCAGCTTGAGCATTTGTGTTGTGGCACAAAGTTGACACAACACTGTCCAGGGAAAACATTTTAAATAGACTACATGGAGAATGAGAGTCAGAAGACCTCAGTTGAGGTTTAGGTTCACGTGATGGCAGGAATCGCAGAGTCTGTGGAACTGTGTCGTTATCTGTCTGATCCTTCCATGACATGGTGGACTGTCTGTGCACTGCCTTTGCCCTTTTTGGAGCAGGTTCTTGATCACATCTGTTTATGAAACACACACACAAACATCACTAATTGTGTCTTTGGTAAAGTTGTTTGCATATGTCATACAATGCAATAATGATTCAAACTAAATATAATTAAAAAAAATACAAAATATGTACTTACTCAGGATGATTCTCGGTCTAACTCAATATGTAGCAACGCCTGCGTGGCCTGGTGTGAATTTCAAGTGAAGGCAAGAGTGATGCAGCCACATTCCCAAAAATAATCAAACAATATATTTTCGGATGATGAATAAACTTGAACAATATATATTTGTTAGCATGCATTGTACAGCCTATAGGCCTATTTGTTGATCGGCAATAGGACAGATAAATGTTTGTTGATGGGCCATAGACCATAATGCATCTCAGACATTTACACCATCACCATTTACAGCTGAGCAAATAATATTGTCATTGATAAAGTTGTTTGCATGTCATACAAAGCAATAATGATTCAAACTAAATATAACTTAGGAAAATATAAAATATGTACTTACTCAGTATGATTCTCGTTCGAACTGAAAATGGAGCGACACCTGCGTGGCCTGGTGGGAGTTTCCAGTGAAGGAAAGGGTGATGCAGCCACACTCCTAAAAATAATCAAACAATATATTTTTCAGTATTTTTGATGAATACACTTGAATAATATATATTTGTTAGCATGCATTGTACATATAGCATTTACACCTCCGCATTTCGGAACATCTCTGCTAGCTAACACATTTACATTTACATTTGCGGCATTTAGCAGACGCCCTTATCCAGAGGGACGTACAAACATGCTTTAAATCTCTAGTAATGAATAAAGTAGTGAACAAATCTATAAACAATACATAACATCCTTTCGGGATGATCAGTGACACCAACCAAAACTGAACTGAGGCTAAAATATAACTTTATATAACGTCAACAATATTTAGGGCATACAATCACAAACAGTTAATGTTACAAATGAGCAGATATTGGTGGATATTTGTTGTAACATTAAAAGGCAATGCTGACAAAAGCTAGGCAGAGATGTCTACAAACAATATGAGTTTTATATGATTAGAATGTAAGACTAAATAACTTACTTATCGTAGCAACTTGCTGGAAAGTCCTTGCTCTTCAAAATGCAAACGCTCTTTTGGGGGGGGGTCGGTCGCAGCTCATTATCAGATAATGAACTGCGGTGGAAAATCTGTGGCTCTACTTGGTTTTACATGATTTACACTAAATGAAAACATGTTTTTTTTCACCGACTTATTCTAAAACTACACACTTTAAGCTGTCTAAAGATATATTTTTTATTTCCGTGTGTCAGCTATTGGCCAAGTTTCAGCGCTTTTTGATGACGCGTTTCTAAACTAAGTTTACGCAGACAAAGGCGACAGATTGCACACCCTGACTATTTTATTCATTTTAAAAAAATACGTTTTGTTTATGTAGTGAGCATACACAAATGAAAGTAGACCCTTTACAGATTTAAATGATGTATTACTTTGACATTTTTGATAAATTATGAGCTCTTGAGCTCTTTTTGCTGGCAACTGAAAAAAAAGCACGTTTCGGCGCCGGCGGCAATTCAGACTCCAGAGGGTTAACAAGTAACTGTCTAGAGCCAAGGCCAGGGAGCAGACAGACAGGCTAAACCGACCGTCTGCTAGCTGCACAGAGTCATCACTCAGAATCCACCATATTGAGACTGTGTCTGAATTTTTAAAAACAAAAATATAGGAATTATCTGAAAGTCTGTTTTAGTAACCTGATTAACATTAAATTAAATAGGACTGAACGCACAGCCAGCACCTCTGATCTAAAAATAGGATCGTTGAATATTAGATCTCTCACGTCAAAAGCGCTTCCTATAAACAAAATTATTACTGACTAGGAGTTTAATATAACGTGTTTGACATGGATTAAATCGAATGAATATGTAGCATTAAATGAAGCGAGTCCTCCTGGGTATAGTTACATACACCAACCCCGTCTAAATGGCAGAGGAGGCGGAGTCGCAGCTATTTATAATAATAATTTAAACGACACACAAAAGACTTAACAAAAGACTAAACATTTGAAGTTCTTTACACCAACATAAAATATTCAGTGTCTGAAAGCAGGTCCAGTCAGTTAATTCCACTAATTATTATTCATAGACCCCCAGGGCCCTAATCTGATTTTCTCATAGAATTTGCAGATTTCATTACAAATGTAGCTACTTCTTTATAAAAAGCATTATTCGTTGATGCCTTTAATATTCATTTTGATAAATCAGGAAGACTCCTTAAGAGCAGCAGTTCCCCTTCAGGAACTCGAGCTGCGTCAAAACGCTATGGGAACGCCCCTGCGTGACCACGCTCTGAACCACGTGTGTAATCTGACCAATAGGCGTTGGGACGTGACGTCATCAGCGGGCGACGTCGCGTAAACAGGAAGCTACAAATGGCTGCGAGATAGACCAGACGCTAGCTTTCTGCTCGTTCAGGTAAGCGCTGTTTCGCTGTGTTTTTCTGATCGAGTGATGGCTGGCAGACAAGGTTTCCGTAAGTGCGTTCATCCGTGTCTGCATTTCATTACCGGTAGGGATTCGAATGATCGGTGCGTTGTTTGCCTGGGTGTGGAGCATGCACAGTCGGCTCTCGAGGGAGCCGATTGCTCGCATTGTAGCCGCATGGCTATGCGCACGCTTCGCTCCCGGAGAGCGCTCTTTGAGAGGAGCTTTCTCCCTCGCTGCTCCGGTCCCGCTCTCGCCGAGGCGAAGCGGCGCCGGGGCTCGTGGGGCTCACAGGCCGATTTAGCGGTGGGGTTGGAGTCGGATGAGTCCGCTTCAGCTTCGTCGGCTGAATTGAGCTTCGGCTCTATTGGGGAAGCAGGCCCGATGGCTGCTTCTTCTCCCGGTACGAGCAGCGCGGCGGGTGTCTCCCTCCACTTTCGCCCAAAGTCTAGGTACGGATGGGGGAGCCCCGCCGTCTCTGTCAGGGTGTCTTCAGCTGCAGGGCTCCGCCCCAGCTGCTCTGAGCGGGTCAGAGGCCAGTCCCGAGGGGCTGGTTCCCCTGCGGAACTTTCTGGCAGCTTGGGAGGTGCTGCCAGGAGTCTCCCAGTGGGTCCTGCGGACCATAGGAGGGGGTTACGCAATACAGTTTGCGTCCTCTCCTCCCCGTTTCAACGGGTTGTGTCCCACCCTAGTGGGTCCCGAGCAGGCTCTGGTCCTGGAACAGGAAGTGCGCACGCTCCTGGGGAAAGGGGCCATCGAAGTGGTTCCCCCCTCGGTTCGAGAGTCAGGCTTCTACAGCCCGTACTTCGTTGTTCCGAAGAAGGATGGCGGGTTGCGTCCCATTCTGGATCTTCGCTCCTTGAACCGCTCTCTCAGGAGACTCAGGTTCAGGATGCTCACCCTCAAGGGGGTCGTGACGCAGATCAGGTCCGGGGACTGGTTCGTCACTGTAGATCTGAAGGATGCATACTTCCACATCTCCATCCTTCCTGCACACAGGAGGTTCCTGAGGTTTGCTTTCGGGCGCGTAGCATACCAATATCGGGTCCTCCCGTTTGGTCTGGCACTCTCGCCCCGCACCTTCACGAAGTGCGTCGATGCGGCACTGGCCCCGCTGCAGCTTCAGGGCATCCACATTTTGAACTACATCGACGATTGGCTGATCATAGCTCCCTCGGAGCGCCAGGCGATTCGGCATCGAGATGTCGTCCTCGCCTGCATGAAGGTGCTTGGGTTTCGGCTAAACGCCAGCAAAAGCGTGCTTTTTCCTTTACAGAGAACTACTTTTTTGGGCGTTTTGTGTGGGACGTGGCCAGAATGCAGGCACGGTTGTCGCCTGCTCGGGTCGAGGTCGTCCTTGCAGCCGTCAGGAGAGTGCGGGAAGGCCAGCCACTCACTGTGCGGCAGTTCCAGAGGCTGCTAGGGCTCATGGCGGCGGCGTCCAGCATAGTCCCACTCGGGCTCCTGCACATGAGGCCCCTCCAGTGGTGGCTCCGGGGCAGGGGGTTCTCCCTCAGGGGAAACCCGCATCGCACTATTAAGGTCTCGCGGCGTGCCCTTCGAGCCTTGGATGTCATGAGTGGCCACTCTGCCCAGGGTTTGTGGAGCGGCCCACGTCTCTCGTGGCACATAAATTGCCTGGAGATGATGGCTGTGTTTTTGGGATTAAAACACTTTCTCCCAGCCCTGAGAGATCGCCATGTGTTGGTCCGTACGGACAATACAGCGGTGGTCTCCTACATCAACCGCCAGGGGGGTTTCCGTTCCCGCCCCTTGTACAAACTAGCACAGGCGGTCCTCTTGTGGTCTCAGGACAGGTTCCTGTCCCTGAGGGCCATTTACATCCCCGGTCGGTTGAATGTCAGAGCAGACGCCCTGTCGAGACAGGGGCCGCAGCCGGGGGAATGGCGTCTCCACCCTGAGGTGGTGGAGCTGGTATGGCGGGGGTTCTACAGAGCCCAAGTGGATCTTTTTGCGACCCAGGAGACCTCGCACTGTCCCCTCTGGTTCTCTCTCTCCCGTTAGGGCTGGATGCCATGGTACAGTAGTGGCCGAGGCTGCGTCTGTACGCCTTCCCCCTTGGTCGCTCTGCTCCCTGGAGTTCTGGAGTGGGTTCGCCGGGAGGGAACCCGTCTCCTCCTGGTGGCGCCTCGATGGCCGAGCAAGCCGTGGTTTGCGGATCTGGTGCCCCTTCTCGAGGGTCCTCCTTGGGAGATTCCTCCCAGGAGGGATCTTCTCTCTCAGGCGGGCGGGACCCTGGTTCACCCCCGCCCGGAGTTGTGGAAGCTGTGGCTGTGGCCCCTGAGGGGGCCCGGTTCGCGGCAGCTGGTCTCTCCACCGAGGTGGTAGAGACCCTTCTCCACTCCAGAGCTCCCTCCACGTACGCCACACGCTGGCGGCTGTTCACGTCCTGGTGCGAGCACCGTGGCCTGGATCCTGTTAACTGCCGGTTGGGTCAGTTCTGGAGTTCCTGCAGGAACAGTTTGCGGCAGGGTTAACCCCCTCGACCCTGAAGGTTTACGTGTCGGCCATCGCGGCGTATGGCTCCCCGCCTGCGGGGCAGTCGCTGGGTAGGCACCCACTGGTGACATGTTTCCTCCGTGGCACCCGGAGGCTGAGGCCCGGGACGCGACCCAGAGTGCCTGTCTGGGATCTGGCCATTGTGCTGGCATGGCGGCTCTTCTGAGCCCCCCCTTCGAGCCGTTAGCCGATGTGGCCCTTAGGTTTCTGTCGGTCAAGACCACCTTTCTGTTGGCGATTTCCTCCCTGAAGAGGATCGGGGATCTGCAGGCTTTGTCTGTGGCCCCGTCTCGCCTGGAGTTTGCTCCTGGTATGGCCAAGGTGTTTCTCTATCCGAAACCTGGGTACGTGCCTAAGGTGCCTACGGCTCCTCTCGTCCCGTCGTGTTGCAGGCATTCTGCCCTCCTCCGTTTACTGCCCCCGACCAGGAGCGACAGCACCAACTGTGTCCAGTGCGAGCGCTGGATACTTACCTCCGCAGGACGAGTCCTTGGAAGAAGTCGGAGCAGCTGCTCGTCTGCTATGGCCCTAATAGGAAAGGTTTCCCGGCCAATAAGCAGACGTTGAGCAGATGGGTTGTGGATGCGATTGTGTCGGCTCACGGGTCCTCGGGCCTCCCCGCCCCGATTGGGGTTCGAGCTCACTCCACCCGGAGTGTGGCGGCCTCTACCGCCTGGTCGGCTGGAGTCCCACTCCAGGACATCTGTGACGCAGCGGGCTGGTCCACCCCGCTGACCTTTGTCAGGTTCTATGACCTTGACCTCAGAGCCACCCCGGGCTCCTCTGTGTTGCGTGCTGGTGCCGAGGCCCTCATTCTCTAGGCAGGGTCTGGTCAGTGTGGCGTGATTGGACACTCGTTCCCATAGCGTTTCGACGCAGCTCGAGTTCCTGAAGGGGAACGTCTCTAGGTTAGGACCGTAATCCTAGTTCCCCGAAGGAACGAGACGCTGCGTCTCCGTGCCACACTCCCTGCATCCCTGCGGCACTTACCTTCTCTCGCAGGAGCTACGTCTGGTCCATCTCGCAGCCATTTGTAGCTTCCTGTTTACGCGACGTCGCCCGCTGATGACGTCACGTCCCAAACGCCTATTGGTCAGACACGTGGTTCAGAGCGCGGTCACGCAGGGGCGTTCCCATAGCATTTCGACGCAGGGTCTCGTTCCTTCGGGGAACTAGGGTTACGGTCCTAACCTAGAGACGTTGTCCATTTTTGAGTCGGTTGGATTTAATCAGAATGTTATAGGACCCACTCAAAGTGGTGAACACACTCTCGATTTGTTGTTAACATTTGGATTAAAAATGAAAAACTTAGTCATAATTCCACAGTCTGAAGCTATTTCAGACAATTATCTAATCTCGTTTAAAATCTGCCTCAGTCATTGCATTTCTACCTCACCACGTTACCGTGTTAAGCGTATTTTCACGTCAGCTACAGCAGCGTGTTTTATCAATAATCTTCCAGAAATTACGATGTTAGATAGATCTAGGGAAAACTAGAACGTAAATGGCGTCAAACTAAATTAACAGTATTTCAAATAGCATGGAGGGAGAGCCTCCTAAATTATAGAATTCAGCACAGTAGCAAAATTAACAGGAAATAAAAGCACTGCACTAACATGCACACCATCATTAGGTAGTAATGATTTCATGAACTTTTTTAATAATAAAATTGAGAACATCAAGCAAGAAATCCAGACGGTTATTATAAATCCAAATTATTTTATAAGTAACCCTGTAGACAGCAGTGTAATTGTAGCAGACAATCAACTACAAAGCTTCACTCCTATTCATGAGAATGACTTAATTTAAATAATTTCCTAATCAAAATCATCAACCTGCATTCTTAATCCCTTGCCCACAAGTTTCTTTAAACAGATAACTCCAGAGGTAATTAAACCATTTTAAAAATAATAAACTCTTCCATTAGCACTGGTTATGTACCTAAATCCTTCAAACTGGCAGTTATCCAGCCCCTTATTAAGAAACCTGACCTTGACCCATATCATCTGTCCAACTACAGACCCATATCAAATCTTCCCTTTATATTCAAAATTTTAAAAAAGGTTGTAGGACAGCAGTTATGCTCACACCTACTTATGAATAACATTTTTGAAATGTATCAGTCAGGATTTTGGCCTCATCATAGCACAGAGACGGCGCTAGTTCAAGTGGTAAATGACCTGTTATTGGCTTCTGATCAGGGTTTTGTCTCCTTACTTGTTTTGCTCGACCTTAGTGCAGCTTTTGACACCATTGATCACACTATACTATTCGCTAGACTTGAGAACGTTGTTGGAATAAAGGGAACAGCTCTCTCTTGGCTCAGGTCTTACTTGACTGATCGCTATCAGTTTGTTGATGTAAATGGTGAAGTCTCCACACTCTATGAGGTAAAGTTTGGTGTTCCTCAAAGATCTGTCTTAGGCCCACTGCTTTTCTCTTTATATATGCTGCCTCTTGGTGAAATCATTCATAAACATGGGATTTGCTTCCATTGCTATGCTGATGACACACAGCTGTGTACTTTAGCAAAGCCAGATGAGAAAGATCAGCTTAACAATGTTGAGAAGTGTGTAAAGGACATTAGATAGTGGATGCTTAATAACTTTCTTCTGCTCAACTTAGATAAGACCGAAGTACTTTTACTAGGACCACATGCAGCTAGAAGTAAATTTTCAGATTACGTAGCATCTCTGGATGGTGTTTCTGTTTCATCATGTACGGCTGTCAAAGACCTTGGTGTGATTATTGACCCTAGTCTTTCCTTTGAGTCTCACGTGAATAATATCACCAGGATCGCCTTTTTTTACCTTAAAAATATGAAATATGATGTCGTTACAGGATGCAGAAAAACTAGTTCATGCTTTTGTTACATCTAGATTAGACCACTGTAACGCTTTACTGTCTGGGTGTGCGAGTAAGTGCATAAATAAGCTTCAGTTAGTTCAGAATGCAGCTGCAGGAGTCCTGACTAGATCTAGGAATTATGACCACATCACCCCTGTTTTATTCAGGCTACACTGGCTCCCAATAAAATCTCACATTGATTATATAATACTACTACTGACGTATAAAGCACTTAATGGTCTCGCACCGCAGTATCTGAGCGAACTTTTGTACCAGTATGATCCTCCACGCCTACTTAGATCAAAATGTGCTGGCTATCTGTTGGTTCCTAAAATAATGAAAACTACAGCAGGGGGCAGATCTTTCTCTTATAAAGCCCCACAGTTATGGAGCAGCCTTCCAATCAGTGTTCGGGACTCAAACACAGTCTCAGTGTTCAAGTCGAGGTTGAAAACGTATTCATTTACATCAACAAACTGATAGCGATCAGTCAAATAAGGCCTTAGCCAAGACAGAGCTGTTCCCTTTATTCCAACTACATTCCCAAGTCTAGCAAGCAGTATAGTGTGATCAGTGGTGTCAAAAGCTGCACTAAGGTTGAGCAAAACAAGTAAAGAGACAAAACCCTGATCAAAGGCCAATTTACCACCTTAACGAGCGCCGGCTCTGTGCTATGATGAGGCCTAAATCCCGACTGATACATTTCAAAAATGTTATTCATAAGTAGGTTTGAGCATAACTGCTGTGCTACAACCTTTTTTAAACATTTTGGATATAAAAGGGAGATTTGATATTGGCCTGTAGTTGGACAGCTGACATGGGTCAAGGTCAGGTTTCTTAATAAGGGGTTTGATAACTGCCAGTTTGAAGGATTTTGGTACAAAAACAGTGCTAATGGAAGAGTTTATTATTTTTGAAACAGGTTTAATTACCTCTGGAGTTATCTGTTTAAAGAAACTTGTAGGCAAGGGATCGAGAATGCAGGTTGATGGTTTTGATAAGGAAATTAATGAAATTAAGTCATTCCCTTGAATAGGAGTGAAGCTTTGTAGTTGATTGTCTGTTATAATTACACTGCGGTCTACAGGGTTACTTGTAAAATAATTTGGATTTATATTAACCGTCTAGATTTCTTGCCTGATCTTTATTATTAAAAAATTTTATGAAATCATTACTACCTAATGATGGTGTGCATGTTAGTGCAGTGCTTTTATTTCCTGTTAATTTTTCTTCCGTGCTGAATAAAAATCTAGGATTATGCTTGGTATTTTCTATGAGGTTGGAGAAATATGCTGATCTAGCAGCACTAAGAGATTTTCTATAATTTAGGAGGCTCTCCTTCCATGATATTTGAAATACTGTTAATTTGGTTAGATTCCATTTACGTTCTAATTTCCGAGTGGTCTTTAAACAGAAAAGGTGCGTGAATGATCATTATACCACTGTGCTAATTTTTTCTTTCTGATCATTTTGGTCTTAAGGGGGCTACATCATCTAGAGTATAACGTAACGTTAGATTCTTTTTTTCTTTTTTTATCCAAATGTTAAAATGGGTCCTACAACATTCTGATTAATTCCAATTGAATCTAGAATGGACACAACTGCTGCCATTAAGGAGTCTTTTTGATTATCAAAATGAATGTAAAGTCACCAACAATTAATGTTTTGTCTAAAGAAGTAGCTAAATTTGTGATGAAATTTTCCACATTCATCAGCTGCTCAAAATACTCCCTCCACCTTCTCAACACGCTCTCCTCACTAGTCAACACATTTCCATCTCCATTCTTTATTGCTCTAACTTGCAGCACATTCTTCCCAGCTCCTTTTCTCCTTCCTTGATGTCCAACTTTACATACATCTCCTCATATGCTTTTTCCTTGGCTTTCCCTGAACCCCAGAACTACAGTCTTCCTCCTTCAGTTTCCACCATCTTATTCTTCTTTCAGTCCTCCTCCTCCTCTTCTTCACCTCTAAAACCATCCTACAGACCATCATACAGACTGCCTTTCCACATTCCTCTCCTTAAGGCCATACCTACCGATCACCTACTCATCACCTCTGTTCCCTTCACCTACATGCCCATTTAAATCTACCCCAATCACCAATCATTCATTCCTAGGTAAACCTTCTACCACTTCATCTAACTCATTCCAGAATGTTTTCTTTTCCTCTATCTCACAACCCATTTGTGGAGCATAAGCACCGATGACATTTATCATCACCCCTTCAACTTCCAGCTTCATCACCCTATTAAAAACTCTCTTTACCTCCACTACACTCTTACTGTTCTCTACCTTCAGGATCACCCCTACACCATTTCTCTTTCCATCCACACCATGATGGAACAGTTTTAACCTCCCTCTAATGTTCCTGGTCTTACTCCCTTTCCACTTTGTCTCCTGAATACACAACATATTTACCCTTTCTCCTCTCCATCATATCAGCTAACTCTTTATCTTTACTCACTTTACCAGTCATCGTACAGTGGTACCCCGCTTATTGACCTAAATCCGTTCCTTAAAACCGGTCGAAATGCGAAAAGGTCGAAGAGAGAATGTAATTATCCCATAAGAAATAATGGAACAATATATACAATATACACGCACCAAATTGTTATATTGACCGCTAAATAACACTATATTGTTCACAAACCTAAGTTTAATTTATGATGAATGCTCTCTCCACAAAGGCTGAGGCGAGACTGGGAAGATCCTTTTTCTTTGCTCCATGTGGGTCGGGGCAAAAAAAGGTCGATAAGCAGGGGCATTTGGTCGTTCAGCGGGTGCAAATTTCTGTCGAAAAACTGTTCGCTAAGTGAAAAGGTCGATGTCCGAGCCGGTCGATAAGCAAGGTACCACTGTACCAACATTTAAAGTACCAACTCTAACCTCCACTCTCCTCCACTTTTCCTTTTCCTGATGTCTCTGTAGACGTCTTCCTCCTCTTCCTTTCCCCTTTTGGCCAATGGTAGCCTTATTTCCACCGGTACCATGTTTGCTAACGATACCTGTGGCGGTCGTTGGTTACCCGGGCCTCGACCAGGCCAGTATAAATTTCTGATTTGTGATCCGCATATTTAATTTGGCACATGTTTTACGCTGGATGCCCTTCCTAATGCAACCCTCCCCATTTAGACCGGCACTAAAAGTGCACTGGCTTGTGCCTCCCTAATGACTATGAAAGACTTTTTAGTGAAATAATGCTTACGAATATGAACATTTATATTTTCACAATTACTTGTAAAAACTTGATTTGTCATTTCATGTTTTTCATAATAATTTTCCACTAATGAATATAAATATCCATATTTTTACAATAACTGTTTTTATTATACATTTTTATATTCCTGTCAACATTTTTTTTGTCATGTCACCTTTTCATGCACTTATTGCACTTTTAAAAATAGTTTTTAATGAAATGATGCTAATTTATATGAAAATTCATATTTTCACAATAACATATTTTTGATATTTTAATATATTTTCATGAAATTATGATTATGAACATGAAATGTAATATTTTAATGAAAACAATCACTTTTGAATAAAAAAAATGTTGTTTTTAAACCATTGTTAGTCATCAAGTTTTGCGTTGAAATTTTGCACTTTTAACGGTTTTTGGGTGAAGCAAACACTGGGTGACGCGAAAGGTCTTATATTTAATTCAATTCAATTCATTTTTATTTGTATAGCGCTTTTAACAATGAACATTGTCTCAAAGCAGCTTTACACAGATAATGTGGTGATTAAACGTAAATATGTTCTTTGTAAGTAAGTTTGTCCCTGATGAGCAATATCTGGGCCATGTGATCTCAGAAGGCCAACGTAAGATATCGCAGGAGCGAGTATAGCTTGTGACTAGGTATTCAAGACCTCAGACTGTGAAACAGATGGAGAGCTTCTTGAGACGGAGAAACTACTGCCGATCATAAATCAATGACTGCGCACAGCATGATAAAGTTTTGCGTAGTGCTATTGATCACAAAGCTCTTTCCTCACATCTCATTCTGTGGACTCATGAAATGACAGACAGTTTTACTGCCCTCAAGAAGGCTATACAGTCTGTACCAGCTCTAGTTCTTTTGCATTATGCTAAGCCTTTTCACCTTTATGTGTACGAACATAGTGTTACGGCTGCGGGGATTTCTAGCCCAGGAACATGGTGACAGCTATCGCCCTGTTGTGTATCTTTCCAAGTCTTTAGACAACATAGCACAAGGGTTGACCTCATGCTTGCAGTGCAGTGGCTGCTGCGGCTCTGATGGACCTGACTGGGATGCTGAGAAAATGATGCCGTCACAGCCTTTGATACTGTACACCTCACATCAGATTGCCCTAAACACATTGAACAAGAGACCTCTTGTAGGCCCGATCTTTTGGATACAGCCCTGGAAGTAGGGGATTTCCTATATTTCCTATAAGAAAGGGGGCCACCTCCAGGGTGAAGATCTGACTCACTCGACTGTTATGTTTAGCTTCTATAACAATTATACCAATAGCTTCTCTAATTCTATAACAATATGTGCATAGTTGTAATTACACTCTGAATTTTCCTTATTCTCTTTAAACACATCATTCAGAGAGAAGAAACTGCTATGTACACCTGATAATACTGCTTAAAGACATATAGAAAAAGCACTGAGAAACAATTGTCTCATGATGTCTTGGAGAACATGAAATAACTGCTAAAAAAGTTTTTTGAGAAGATTAGGAATTAATTTACCAAACAGAAAACAGCTTTAGATAAGAATTACGTTTCGTTTGGGCATGATAAAAATCTAACAAATGTGCAAATGTTCATCACAACAACTGTTATGACAAACAATGGATTGAAACAAATCTGACTTCTTTTATAAAAAAAATATATTGTTTTTATTAAAATATTACATTTCATATTCAAAACCATAATTTCATAAAAAATATTAACTTTTTCATAAAAATGCTAAATGTAAAAAAATATTTTTTTATATTCATAAGCATAATTTTATTAAAAAACATTAAAACGTGCAATGCATAAACAAAAAATGTTCACATGACAAACCATGGTTTGACAAAATTATGACATTTTACATAAATATGCAATTAATTAGTAAAATGTTAATTTTTATATGCAGAAGCATATTTTAATTAAAAACAGTTGAAAAAAGTGGAATAAGTGAACAGAAAAGAATTCATGATAATCATGTTTGGCAAAAATATGATTTTTTTTCATATGAATAAGAAATAAATGTATAAAATATGAAGTTTTGATATACATGGAAATAATTTAATAAAAAAACTGTTAAAAAGTGAAATAATTTAATAAAGAAATGTGATATGACAAATCAAGTTTTTAAAATGTATTGTAAAAAATATGACTTCATATTCATTAGCATCATTTAACTAAAAACTATTACAAGTGCAACATTTCTACGCAAAACGTGATATGACAAACTATGGTTTGAAAATAATTAATTTTTTTTTTAAAAAGATGGATTGTTTTTATTAAAATATATAATTTCCTATTCATAATCATAATTTCATTAAAATGTTAACCTTTACCATAAAAATATGAGTAATTGTAATATTAATTGTAATATTATTATTATAAAATATAAATCATATGATCATGGAAAACCTTTGAAAAAGGGCCATAACTGAATCAAAAACATAAAAATGACTGTGCAAATCATGTTTCTGACAAAAAGATGACATTTTCATAAAAAATTTGATAGTATACCAAAAAAAATGAATTGTCATATTCATAAGCAACATTTAATTGAAAACAGTAAAAAAAAAAAGTGCAATTTGTAAGCAAAAAACGTACATTATAACCATGGTTTGGGGGCGCTATCGAGCTTGTCATGGAGTAGGACGTGGTGTTAGAGGGCTCCGGTGGATTATTGTTATAATTGTTATTATTTCGAGCTTTTCACTTTTATTTTTGCTCTCAATCCCTCGGTTTACCCTCATTGTTTGTATATTTGAATCTAGAGGTAGTTTCGATGTCTGGTAAAACTTCTAAGACCCGTAGCACAACTCAGTCACAGCTGCGGCCTGGTCCAACAGTTGCGGCCTCACCTTCTTGTGATTCACCTCCGTGTGAAGGGCCCATCGTATTACAGGCAGCTTCTAAGGCTGATATTGACTCATTAAAGTCGGAGCTGCTGTCCTCTCTGAGGTCCGAAATCATTGAGGTATTTAAGGCCAAGCTACGTGCATTGGAACGTACTTTGGAAAACGATTTACTGAAAATAAAGTCGCAGCTGCAGGCGGTGCAGGCGCAGCTGTCCAGCAATTGAGCTGCGAGTGAGGCTGCGGTGTGGAAACTAATGGGCACCGTGGTTAAGATAGAGCGCTAACTTTCTGTTTGCACTGATGATATCGCTGTAATGCAACGTGACATACACTGTCTTACTGCTGAGTTCAATAAGCTGGTGACCAAATGCGATGATCTGGAAGCTAGATCACGGCACAAAAAAGTCCGGATAATTGGTGTTCCTGAGGGTCCCAATAGCTCCACTACCGCGAGTGTTGCTGCGCAGTTGAAGGAGGCACGAAATCTGGAAAAGAAGCCGGTTCTGGACAGGTCACATTGCACTCTACAGCCTATACCAAAGCCCGGTGAACGACCACAAGTCATTGTGGCCAAGTTTCACTATCACAGGGAATGTCTTATTATAAGTGTTATTTTTACAGGAACCAAAGTGTAAGTGATCCTGAAAACGTATTGTTCATTTCATAAGTGCTTGGTCGATATACGTTGGGAATTTATTTTTCTCTAGAAACATTGTTTATATGTTTATGTAGACCGTGGATAAGTAGCCGTAAACTAGATATAGTTGCGCATGATTTATGTTGTAATGAATCTGCTGGAGCCTTCTTTTTGTTTAGGATAGGCTTGTTCTCTGTGTCGTTAGCACATTTATTTGTGTGGGTGGCGGTAGGTTTCTTTTTTGTTAGTTCATGTTGCTGTCCCCTGAGGTTACTGTTAGAATGGGGACTCTACTTGTGTGTTGGGTATGTGTTTGTGTTTGTGTGTCGGATGCGCGCGCACAGGGGTGTGGGGGTGGGGATCCCCCTGGCTTCACAGTCCTGATTTCTTTTTTTTTGTGTAGTTGTTTTTGGATGAATGGCTGACACTAATACAGACTCACGTTTAGCTGGCAGTGGTGCACCTGTCCAGTTACTTAGCTGGAATATTAGGGGTATGGGTAATCCTATTAAACGTTCTAGGGTTTTTACCCACTTGAAACGCTTACGCGCCGACATAGTATTTTTACAGGAAACACACCTTCGAGGCAGAGATCATCATAGGCTTCACCGTCCTTGGGTGGGTCAAACTTTCCACTCCAATTTCAATTCTAAGGCACGTGGGGTGGCCATCCTAGTAAATAGAAGCATACGGTTTTCACCTACCCATATAATTGCAGATAGGAATGGCAGAAATGTCATTGTGGCTGGTACACTTATACAGACCAAGGTTCTGCTGGGTAATATTTACGTTACAAACTTAGTTTACTGAGCAGTCTTCCCTTTATAAATACCCATTTGATCATTTTTGGTGGAGATTTGAATTGTGTTTAAACCCTGTTTTGGATCGTTCTAGATCTCGTGCTGTGTCCAAATCCGCAAAGTCTAAATCGGTCTCCGATTTTGTGTCACAAAACGGCTTGGTGAACCCATAGAGATGTCGCAATCCTGGGATAAAAAATTATAATTTTTCTCCCCAGTGCATCATTCATATTCCAGAATTGATTCTTTTTTAATCGATAGCTGTCTTAAATGCTCCGTTGTATCTACAGATTATTTGGGCATTGTGATCTCTGATCATGCTCCTCTAGCATTGGATATTCAATTCTTAATCCATAGACCTACACAATCTCCTTGGCTGTTTAATTAGCATCTCTGGCAGACAAGGATTTCTGTGCGTCTATTTCTAAAGTTATTGATGAATTCATGTTGTTTAATTGTCGTAACTCTACCCCATGCTTATTATAATGGGAGACTCTGAAAGCCTATCTCAGGAGGCAAATCATTTCGTACTCTGCTTTCATATATCGGGAGCACAAAACTAAACTCAGGGAAATTTCATTGGCCATCAGCCAACCCGATCAGAGCTACACGTCCAACCCTTCTCCAGAGCTATACAAACAACGTGTTGAGTTGCAAGCAGAATTCGATCTTCTCTCCACTGCGGAAACTGAATGCATGTTACTAAAAACTCGTGGATCATATTATGAATAAGATGACAAACCAAGCAGATTGTCAGCTCATCAGCTAGGACGGCAGGCTGCATCACGCCTAATAACGCAGATTAATAATGACTTAAAAGTATCCGTTACCGATCCCATAGAGATCAATGCAGTATTTAAGTCATATTACTTTGCTTTTTATAAATCTGAATGCCTTTCTGTTATTTAGAGACTGGGTGATTTCCTTCAAAGTGTCGATTTTCCTGTTTTTGATACGGTCTCTGTAAGGGTCTTGGACTCTCCACTATCTCTTGACGAAGTCAGAGCTTCAATAAAGGCAATGCAGTCTAATAAAGCTCCAGGCCCAGATGGTTTTCCAGTTGAGTTTTTAAAAAAGTTTATCGATAAATTGGCGCCGCTGCTCCTTTGTGTGTTCAATGAATCTCTGGATCAGGGCGTGCTACCACCCACTTTCAATCAGGCCTTCAATATCTCTTAAAGATGGGCAAGGATCCCAACCTGTGCTGGTCGTACAGACTGCTGTCGCTGCTAAATGCTGGCGAGAGTGATTGCATCCCGGTTAGAAAATGTACTACCACGTATCATATCTATGGAGCAGACTGGATTCATAAAAGGGCGACATTAATTTTTTAACACTCATACACTTTTCAATATAATTTACTCTAAGCAGTCATCTCCTCTCCCTGAGGTTGTAGTCTCATTGGATGCTGAGAAAGCATTTGATGGAGTCGAGTGGGAATACCTGTTTGCAATATTAAAGAAATTTGGGTTTGGTGATGCATTTGTCTCCTGGATCCGCCTCGTTTATAAATCTCTGCAAGCCAGTGTTTGTACGAATAATATTAGCTCTGATTATTTCAGTCTCGTGTCGAAACTTAGAGCCCGTCTCTGAGGCGACAACATCGAGGCTGGATTCTTTGCTTGGAGGATTCCCAATAATGCACAGCCAATCTAGGAAAAATCTAATATAATAGACACAAACCGCCAATGAAGGATCCTCAGTCTTGGATGAGTAAAAGCAAAACTTCTTTATTCCATGCACGTTCCAATGAGCTCAATAGAAAGTGGGTACTTCACATCAAAATGAACAGCACATAAAAAATGATAGAGCACACCTACTGTCTGATCGCGCTCGTATTTATACCCTGTAGACACCGTATCTTTATGTTTTGTTTCTTATTTCTTCATCTTGATTAATTCCCCTTATTGTCTGACTCTGCCCTCTTTTTTTGATTCCCCTTATCTTTGGCCTTGGTGTTCATTCATCCCATACAATACCATATTTGCAGTCCCTACTTTTTTTTAATTCCACTTATTTTCCGCCTTTGTCTGGTTTTATATTTAAAAAATGAGTGAGTATAAAGCCTTATTTTCTCTAAATGCAACCATACGTTGCTTCAGTTTTTCAAGTGTAAACAACCATTTTTGCTGCCTTTTCTCCCTGCATCTGCAATGGGTAAGTGTTATGCTTTTATCCTTTTATAATGCTACTTGCTATCCTATTTTATTGAATTTTAGCTATATCAGTGTATTACATTTTCTGTTTACATGTGCTTGATTATGTTACTCTAATTTAATAATTGCAAGTGCCCAGGTTATACTTTATTTGTGCATCCTGAACTAATTGTTACATACAGTTGTGTTCAGAATTATTCAACCCCCAATAAAATTGATTGTTTTGGTCGGTTTGACATTGATTATGATCATTCAGTCATCCTGCTTACAATTAAATCAAAGAGGCACGTGTAGGTCAGACAAATATAACATAACATTTATAATGAAATAACCACAAATGTCTTTTCTGAGCTCACATCATTATCAGTTTTATTCAACCCGCAAGTGACATTCAATCTTAGTACTTAGTACAACATCCTTTTACAGTTATAACAGCTTTTAAACGTGAAGCATAGCTTGACACAAGTGTCTTGCAGCGATCTACGGGTATCTTCGCCCATTCATCATGGGCAAAAGCCTCCAGTTCAGTCACATTCTTAGGCTTGCGCACTGCAACTGCTTTCTTTAAGTCCCACCAGAGGTTCTCAATCGGATTTAAGTCTGGTGACTGCGATGGCCACTTCAAAATGTTCCAGCCTTTAATCTGCAAACATGCTCTAGTCGACTTGGAGGTATGCTTGTGATCATTGTCCTGTTGAAAGGTCCAACGTCTTCCAAGCCTCAGGTTTGTGACGGACTGCATCACATTGTCATCCAATATCTTCTGGTACTGAAGAGAATTCATGGTACTTTGCACACGCTGAAGCTTCCCAGTACCTGCAGAAGCAAAACAGCCCCAAAGCATGATTGACCCCCCGTCATGCTTCACAGTAGGCAAGGTGTTTCTTTCTTCATAGGCCTTGTTCTTCCTCCTCCAAACATAGCGTTAATTCATGGGCCCAAACAGTTTTAATTTTGTTTCATCAGTCCACAGAACACTATCCCAAAACTTCTGTGGTTTGTCCACATGACTTTTGTCATACTGCAGTCGACTCTTCTTATTGTTTGGGGACAGCAAGGGGGTGCGCCTGGGAGTTCTGGCATGGAGGCCTTCATTACGGAGGGTGCGCCGTATTGTCTGAGCAGAAACTTCAGTACCCACATCTGACAAATCTTTTCTCAGTTCCTCAGAAGTCACATGGGGACTTTTCTCCACTCTACGCTTTAGGTAGTGCACAGCAGTCGAAGTCAGCATCTTCTTTCTGAATACAATTACAAATGTACACTAAATTCCCTAAAACCATTTACAGCATTGGGGGTTGAATAATTTTGAACACAACTGTAGTGTGTAGAATCTTCTCTTGAATGTGTGTTACTCTTGCCTGCGCCTAGCAGTTTATGCTTTTGTCGCAGTGATTTTACCCCGTTTAACATCTTATCTCTGTTGGTCTCTTTTGATCAGCTCCATCACGCAGACGTTCTGGAACGTTTCCTAAGAGTGGTCTTTGCAGACAATACCGCCAATTCCAGCTCTCCTCACTTGCTACTAAAATTGCTCGATTTATCGAACAGCTCTCTAGCCAAACTGTTCCAGAGAATCCCTGTCTGCCTCCTCGCATCGTGCAGAGCACCTTTACGCGTGACATGAGCACACAGACCTCACCTGACCTCTCTGCTACCTTTAATCAACAGACCCAAACTTATGAAGATGACTTCGGCGATGGCACCTGCTTCCCTGAAACAATACCACAGTTTTCTCCCTATCCCTCATGCTGGTCTCCCACTGATTATTCTCCTACTTCTCCAGTCGCTTTGCCAGGTTACCGTGCTCCTATGCCCTCACCTGACTCTGAGCCAAAATACTCCTTCATGTCTTCTGTAGCTGCAGCAGCCCACAAGCTTTTTTATCCCAATAAACATGCTTAAACTTCCTCAATGCTGTCTTTGTTTTTTGTCTATTCAACACACTTATAACATCAGTCAGACTCTATTTTACTCACACACATAAATGCTTTATTATTACTATTTTACTTGGTGTAAATAGAGGCTTGATTACCATATAGGTTAAAAAGGTTTTATCAAACTACTTCTATTGTATCTAATAAGTTCTACATTGATTATTAGGTTAATTTTGTTGGATGAATATTAGTTTGATTATAATACACGCTAGATAAGGTTGATTAACATATTTTTCTCGAAACTCGGGCGTGGAACCCGGCAGGGGTGCCCACTGTTGCCACTGCTATTCGCCCTTGCCACTGAGCCATTATCCATTACACTTAAATCCTCATTAGCCTTTAAGGGTATAACTCGCAAGTGGGTGGAATAGAGGGTATCCTTATATGCTGATGATTTGTTGCTATATGTGTCTGATCCTGCAGACTCTGTTCCTGTCATTTTATCTCTCTAGGATGATTTTGGCTCTTTCTCAGGATATAAACTGAATTTCCATAAGAGTGAGTGTTATCTGGTAAACAATACCGCTCTACAACTACAGCGTCTGATTCTGCCATTCAAATTCAACAGTTCAGGCTTTAAATACTTTGGTATAACGGTGACCTGTTCCTTACCCAAACTTTTTCATGCCAATCTTGCTCCGCTTGTGTCAGACATGAAGTTGGATTTTCAGCGGTGGAGCAGTCTGCCTCTGTCTTTAACAGGAAAAATCAATGCAGTTAAAATGAACGTTCTGCCCAAGTTTCTTTATTTTTTTTAATCGCTTCGACTATTTTTACCTAATTATTTTTTTAACTCTTTAGATAGAATTATTAATTCTTTTCTTTGGAGTGGAAAACCACCCAGAATCCGTAAGACTTTATTGCAGAGATGTAGGCTCAGTGCTGGGCTTGCTTTGCCTAATTTTCAAATATACTACTTGGCTGCACATATCCACTTGGTGCAATCTATATCTACTGTCTTGTAGATCAACCTCTGTATCTGCTCTGCTTTGCTCAACTTTTCCGATCAAACCATCTCGATATACTGACAATCCAGTAGTACTGAACACACTTAAGATTTGGTTTCAGTTTAGGCACGGAGTCCCTTGAATAAAAATCATTTGTTTCCCCCGTCACTTTTAGATTCAGCTTTCTCACTATGGCATGAAAAAGGCATCAAGCAACTTTATAATTTGTACAAAGATGGCATCTTTAGAAGTTTCACCAGCCTGTCCTTGGAGTTTAGGCTGCCTACAGCTCATTTTTTTTTCAATATCTCCAAGTCTGCAGCTTTGTCTCTAAATGCCTTCCCAATTTTCCCTCTGTACCCCCAAAGCAACCTTCGGAGAGTTTAGTCATGTTTACTCCACACCAGCATAGTTTGATTTCCCGGATATACAGTTTCATTTTATCTATCAATAGCTGTAATACAGATAAAACCAGGACCGCTTGGGAGGAGGAGTTAGGGCTGCAGTTTGGCGACGAACGTTGGGAGAAGGCCATAGATAGGAAATGGTCTACCACTTCCTGTGCCCACCTCAGTCTAATTCAGTTTAAGTTTTGTACAGAATTTATCTTTCCAAATCGAAACAGGCAAAAATCTATCCCAGTGTTGAGGACAGATGTGACAGATGTCATGCTTCCCCCTGTCATTTAAGTCTTTTTTTTTTCTGTGCCCGAAATTACATGCATTCTGGACAGTTTTTTTCGGCATTATGTCCTCCATATTTGAGGTGCAATTGACGCCATGCCCACTGATCACTATATTTGGGGTTACCAATGAGTCGGTATCACTGAGTTCTGTACACAAAGATGTTTTAGCCTACTCATCTTTGTTGGCCAGACGTTGCATAATTCTGCACTGGAAAGCAATAGGATGTCCCTCCATCTCTCGGTGGTTTAAAGATTTGATGTTTTTTCTTAAGTTGGAGAAAATACATGTGTGCGTGTCGTTGTCTGGGGGTTTGTTTGTGTTTTGGGGGTGTTTGCTCTTTTTCGTTTAAAAATGAAAAATGGAGAATTTCTGTTTACATTTTTGTATCTGTGATTGTTGATTTTTCAATAAAAAGAATTGAAAAAAATAAAATAAAAGCACAAGGCAAAAGTTAATTGAAAAATGTGCAAAAGTTAATTGAAAAATGTGTATGACAAAGTTTTTAGAAGATAATGTTAAATTATGACTTTTCATATTCATAGGCATCATTTAACTAAAAACTGTTAAAAGTGCAAAAATTCAACGCAAAAACGTGATAAACAATGGTTTGAAAAAAATATGACTTTCTTTTATAAAATATTTATTGTTTTTATTAAAATATTAAATTAATTATTCATAATTATAATTTTATAAAAAAGTATTAATTAACACTCATCAGGAAAATATGTTATTAAATATAAGTAAATAAGTGAACGCAAAACAATAAAATGACTATACAAATCAAGTTTTTACAAAAATATTATGTTAACCTTTAAAATGTGATTATTAAATGTATTATTGTCAAAATATAAATTTTGATATTCATAAGCATCATTTAATTAAAAACGTTAAAAAAAGTGCAGTGTAGCAAATTTAGCTCGCAAAGAAAAGGGAATATTTATGAATAATTATAACGGGTAATAGTTACTCCTAAATATTTAAATTAAGTTGAATTTACGGTAATGGAATTAACGTTACACTTATTTGGTCTGTTCGTCCGGGGAACAGACAATATAATCTTTATGAATTCTATAAAAGAGGTATCTCCCCGGCCGAGAAAGACGCAACCCCCCCTTTACTTTATACAGTACAATTAATAGAGCATGTAGTTCAGATCGAATGTTGCATGAACCTTAAAATGTGAACAGCATGCAGAGACAATCACTTATGACAAATACACCGTTTAATGAATGAGACAAACACAACATACAACTAACTACACAAACAAACAAAAAGAAATGAAGAAAATAAAAATTAAAATAAAAATAAACAAAAAGTTTAAAATAGGAAAAGGAGGAAAAGAAGGGAAAAGAAGAAAGGAGAGAAAGAAAGGAAAGGAATGGCAAGCCTAATCTTCAAAATTAATCACACCCTAACTGAGAAATCGTCACGGAAATTTAATTCACTTTAAAATTCGATAAAGGGCTCACACTTAAATACGCCTCTAAATTGGTTGGTAAAACGGTTACTTGCATTGGCTTGTTGCACAAGAGTCCGGATGCGACAAAGAGATCTTTGAAGAGTCAGTTAAGATGGAGTCAGATGTTCTTCCAGGTTCTCCTGAAGATCAGAGCAGTTGTTGTTCTTGAAGATAAAGCTTGCTGGAAGATCTCAAAAAGTATCTTGTCCCGAAGAGTCGCTGCTGGGCTGTTCTAAGCGTCCGACTTTCTGGGCCTTCAGGCCCCGGGGGTCCGAGCCTTTCCAGTCGAGCCGAGTGAGCGAGCTTGCTTGACTTCACTGACTTCTGACTGAACGTCGATTTGTTGAGTTCAAGATGTTTTAAAGGTCCTGAACCCCACCCATCTTTGTGGGAATGGCCAATGCTATGGCCTGAAATTTTGGAGGGAGAAACTCCCTTTGTTCATGCGTTTGTGGGCATGGTTTCCGGGTTATACTCGCTTTGGAGAACTTTAAGTTTATCCAAAGTGTATCAAGACAGTAAGGTACATTTTATAATCAAATAAAATCCAGTAATGTTTGCAAAATAAGGATCAGATAATTTTGGTGATCGTTTTGATATTAGACATGGAAAGCGAGAACAGCATTAAACAGAGGTACATTACATACCAGTTAACATTTAACATACTATTAACATACCAGTATTTAAGGTATAACTTTGTTAATACAATGTTATATTCAGGTATATAAAATGCACCCTTGTTAGGAAAATAAAGAGAAGATAATTTTATGTCGACATCAAGACTTAACAGAAAAGACAGCATGAAAAACAGGTGTACAATGTAGATTCTGGTGTATACAATGCACCCTTGTTAGGAAAGAAAGAATAAAAAGAAGATAATTTTAAATCAAATTTGAAATAAAAAAGAAGAGACACATTAAAACAAAGGTATATTACAAAACCTTTTAACGTTTTTAAACTATTATTGAGTACTGAGGATGGAGGCACCAGGTAGGAGGAAAAGAGTAAGGCTAAGGAGGAGGTTCATGGATGTGGTGAGGGAAGACATGCAGGTAGTTGGTGTGAAAGAGGCAGATGTAGAGGACAGGGGAAGTATGGAGACGAATGATCCGCTGTGGCGACCCCTAATGGGACCAGCCGGAAGAAGAAGATCAATATGAATATTCATAATTTTACAATAACTTTTTTTATGTTTTTTATATTTTTGTCTAAACATATTTTGTCCTGTCACCTTTTCATGCCATTATTAAAAAAGTGAAATAATGGCATGAAAAGGTGACATGACAAAATCAAATCAAATCAAATCAAATCAAATTTATTTGTCACATACACATACATACAGGGTACGACATGCAGTGAAATGCTTTTGACGACGGTCTGGCATGAGGGAATAAAATATGGTAAAAAAGGAGAACAAAAATATAAATATAATAACAAAATTCAAAGAAAAATATAATAAGAAAAGAAGGCAGATAAATAAAGATGTAAAGATATATACACATATATGTATATATACATACATATACATATATATATATACATATACACATACACTGAAAATGTACACAGAAAAATGTACACAGAAAATGTTTATGGCAGTGTGCAGTTAGCCAGTAAACAACAGTAAACAAGTTAGGCATGGTTTTGATTGTCCATGAGTGTCCGTGTGCAGTAAGGTGTGGTGTAAAGTGTCCTTGTGCGGGATGGTGTGGTATAAAAAAAGAGAATATAAAAAAATATGAAATAAATATGAAAAAGAAAATATGAAAATGAAATGGAATGTAAAGTGCACTGTGCTGTGCAAGTCCAGTGTATAATGTGCCGTAGCACGAAAAGTGTGGTTGTGCAGGGGAAATAGGGTGATGATGGAGAGAGTGGGCCAGTTTTTAGATCCTGGGTGTTTCCTGGTTTAAACTCCGAATGGCCTGTGGGAAGAAGCTCCTCATCATTCTCTCCGTGTTCGCCTTAAGGGAGCGGAAGCGTTTCCCCGAACGCAACAGAGAAAAGAGTACATTGTTGGGATGGCTGAGGTCCTTCACAATTTTCCTGGCTCTGGTCCTGCACCGTGTGCTGTAGATGTCCTGCAGGTCAGGGAGCTCGGTGTGGATGGTACGTTCAGCTGAACGCACCACCCTCTGGAGGGCTCGTCTGTCCTGCATGGTGCTGTTCCCGAACCAGGAAGTGATGCTACCCGTCAGAACGCTCTCGATGGTGCAGGTTTAAAAAGTCTTAAGCACCTGAGAGGGTAGTCTAAAGTCCCTTTAGCGTCTCAGATGGTACAGACGCTGCCGGGCCTTCTTCACCAGGGTGTTAATGTGACAGGACCAAGACAAGTCCTGTGTGATGTGAAAACCCAGGTACCGGAAACTGTCCACTCTTTCCACTGGAGTCCCGCAGATGTTTAGCGGTTGGTATGACCGCTCCTGCTTCGTGCTGAAGTCTACGATCAACTCCTTAGTCTTGCTTACGTTCAGGAGAAGGTTGTTCTCCTGGCACCATCTCTCCAGGTTTTTAACTTCCTGTAGGTAGGCCCTCTCGTCGTTGTTGGAGATCAGGCAAACTTGATGATGGTTGTGGAGTTGGAAGTGGCCACACAGTCATGTGTGTACAGTGAGTACAGCAGGGGGCTCAGAACACAACCCTGTGGAGCTCCAGTGCTGAGGGTGAGGGTGGATGAGGTGTGTTTTCCCACCCGTACAGCTTGTGGTCTGTCCGTCAGAAAGTTTGAGATCCATTGACACAGCGGCAGGCTGAGTCCCAGGACCTCCAACTTAGAGGTGACTGTGGAGGGAATTATGGTGTTGAACGCTGAACTGTAGTCCACGAACAACATCTTTGTGTAATTCCCATTTCTTTGGTCCAGGTGGCTGTTTGTAGTGTGGAGAAGATGTGCAATTGCGTCCTCAGTCGAACGGTTCTGACGGTACGCAAACTGTAGTGGGTCCAGTGTGACCGGTAGTGAGGCAGTGATGAAGTCTCTGACCAGTCTCTCAAAGCACTTCATCACTACTGAGGTCAGAGCTACAGGGCGGTAGTAATTGAGGCAGGCGGGCTGGGGTTTCTTCGGGACAGGGACAATAGTGGACTGTTTGAAGCATGAGGGGACAACAGTCTGTTCCAGAGAGAGGTTGAATATCTCAGTGAACACCGGTGCTAGCTGGTCAGCGCAGGCTTTCAGCACCCGACCTGTGATTCCATCTGGTCCTGCTGCCTTCCTGGTATTCACTCTCTTGAATGCCCTCCTCACGTCATGCTCCGAGAGGTGAGTGTGTTTAGCTCTCCGGCTCTCTCGGCGTGCACGCTGGTTGTGCCGCTAGCGCCGCTAGCGTGGTTAGCTGCAGCCTTGAAACGAGCGTAGAAGGTGTTAAGCTCATCTGCCAGAGAAGCGTCCGCATTCACCATTCTGGAAGATGATGTTTTATAGTCCGTTATTGTCCTTAGTCCCTGCCACAGGCTCTTAGAGCCACCTTGTTGGAACTGTGACTCTAGTTTCCTCCCGTAGCGCCGCCATGCATCCTTCACCGCTCTGCGAAAACTGTAAGATACAGCCTTGTATTCATCCATGTCTCCAGTGGCGAGCCCCGTGTTGTAGGCAGCGGAGCGGGATCTCAGAGCGTCGCGGATGGTTTTATCCACCCACGGCTTCTGGTTGGGAAACGTTCGGATAGTGGTTTTTTGCACCGTACCATCCGTTAGTTTTCCGATGAATCCCACAACCGCTTCCGTAAACATGTTGACGTCATCAGAGCTGCGCCAAAACATGTCCCAGTCTGCGTCATCCAAAGCGTCCTGCAGAGCGGCCACCGATTGGTCAGTCCAGCGCGCGACCTCCCTCTGAACTGAACTGGAGCTTCCTGTTTCAGCCTTTGTTTGTAAACAGGCATGAGGAAAATGGCGGCATGGTCCGATTTCCCAAACGGTGGACGTGGTTGTGCCTTGTAGCTGTTCTTAAGTGTTGTGTAGCAGTGGTGCAGTGTTCTTTCGCCGGGCAGGTGATGTGCTGGTAAAAGTTTGGGAGTGCGCGCTTGAGGTTGGCACTGTTGAAATCTCCGACCACAATGAGCGCAGCGTCCCAATGCTGTGTTTGGTGAAGAGTTAGTGTCTCCTGTAAGTCCCATACTGCAGTGTCCGTGTCCGCTTGAGGTGGAATATAAACGGCACTGACTATGACCGAGCTGAATTCCCGAGGTAGATAGAAGGGCCGACATTTGATGGACAGTAGTTCCAGGTTTAGTGTGTAGGAGCATGAAAGAGGAACAATGCTCGCGCTGTCGCACCAGTGTTTGTTCACCATCAGACACACACCACCTCCTCTTGACTTCCCCGAATCCAGTGTTCTGTCCATGCGGTAAACCGAGAAAAACTCGGCCGGCTGGATGGCGTGGCCCGGTACCGCTGGGTTCAGCCATGTCTCGGTGAAGCAGAGAAGGTTGCAGTCCCGAATGTCTCTCTGGAACTTGACCCTTGCCCTGATGTCGTCGAGCTTGTTGTACAGTGACTGGACGTTGGCTAACAGGATACTAGGTAAGGGAGCGCTGTGTGCGCGTGCCCTCAGCCTGTTCGTGACGCCGGCTCGTTTCCCTCGCAGACGCCGGTACGGGTCGCGTCCTTTGTTCTCCGTCAGGATCTCTCTCGGCCAGCATGGGTCCGGGTTAAAAGCGGCAAAAGGTGAGTGCATTGTACACCAATAGATATAAGAGTGTCCCTGTCATATCGAATGGTGTCCATCTTATGTAGATGGAAATAAAACTAGTTAAATAAAAATATAAAAATAAACAAAAAAGAAAAAATCGTAGCCGGAGCAGTTGTGACGGTAGCCGATCTCACCGGCGCCATCTTATAAATATGTTTAGATGTTTCATTCTTTTTATAAAATTATGGTTATGAATATATGTAATATTTCAATAAAAAGAAAATATATACAAGAAAATCAGATTTTGTTCATACCATTGTCATCACGTTTTGCGTTGAATTGTTGCACCTTCAACTGTTTTTAGTTAAATTATGCTTATGAATATGAAAAGTCATAATTTCACAATGACTTGTAAAAACTTGGTATTATATCACGTTTTCATTGAATTTTTGCACTTTTCAACAGTTTATCATGAAATTATTTAGATATATACGTAGCTCATTGCTGACAGCACTGTGAAGGCTTTGCCAAATATGTGTTGGGTTGGTTTTAATTAATTATTACTTTCTAACCAAATTTCATTTTCTTTTTGCACTTGTCAACTATTTTTCTAAAATTATAATTAAGATGATTATATGAAAATTAAAATTTTTTAAATATCTAATATTTATATAAAAAATGTCTTTTTTTTTGTTAGAAAACGTTTTGTAATATTAAATCTAATTATAAACATGTAAATGTATCATGGGGAAGCGCATGCTGTTTGTGCAAATACGCTTGGATCGAAAAACCGCTTTTTCTCATATTTGACAGCACGTAGAAGACTTTGCCAAATATGTACTGCTGTTTCGTTTTATGCCTTTCTAACTAATTTTTACTTTTTTGTTAACTTACAGCACTTTTCAACAAATATTTTTTATGAAAAAGTCATATTATTGTCAAAACATGATTTGTCATGTCAAGTTTTCAGTGTAATTATTAGACTTTTTAATGGGTTCACTTTTAAGGACTTTTTGTTTTAATGAAAATATTTTCCTTCATCATATTTTTTATGATAAAATGGCAAATTTTTGACAGCATGCAGAAGACTTTGTCAAATATGTGCTGTTGTTTCGTTTTA
Organism: Silurus asotus; assembly: GCA_024362625.1. Lineage (NCBI taxonomy): Eukaryota > Metazoa > Chordata > Actinopteri > Siluriformes > Siluridae > Silurus > Silurus asotus. Next base: position 1,962,616 of record MU551562.1, on the reverse strand, counting down.
TAAGTTTTTAACAAATTTTAATTTTTTTTGCAGTTTTCAACAGTTTTTAATCAAATTATGAATATGAAAATTCATATTTTTGAAAGAAAATGTTTTGTAATATCAAATCTAATTATAAACATGTAAATCTATCATGGGTAAGCGCATGCTTACAAATACAATACAAATACGCTTGGGTCGAAAAACTGCTTTCTCTTCGTCCTAGAAGACTTAGACTTGTGGAATCGCATTTTCAAGAAGCTCATTCTTGATAGCACATAAAAAAAAACTAACTTTCTATCGGCTTCTTCCAGTAGGGGTCGCCACAGCTCTTTGCAAAATATGGGTTTTGAGTTCGATTTTGGATTACAGTTTTTCTCAAATGCTAAAACACATTTCACAAACGTTTCCTCCATGTTCCCCAATGTCTAAACACAACACCCTTTTCTGAAGCTACATAAACACAATGACACCTTTTTACTTCAAACCTCAAACTTTCACACCAAAAGGCAGCTCAAAGCTTTCAAAAATGTAAACACTATACACATCATTACACACTACAGCAAAACAATTGAAAACACAATGCTCAATTTGTGAGAAGGTTCTTTGTTTCATAACTGCCAATGCATATTTTTGAAACTTTACAGTAATGGATGTTCTTAGATCTCTGCAGATGATTAGGCATTTAGATTTGAGAGTTTCATATGAAGAGTATAAATCTATAGTAAATTCTGCATGTACACTACTGTAACACAACTCAATGCAAAACCAGAATCTATTGCACACAACAGTACTCTTGATAACATGATAAGGGTGTGAAGTTTTTTTATTTACTTTATTCACACCACACACACCACAATCACTGTGCGGCATCATGTCGCTGAGCTGCATCGGGCCACATCACCTCATCCACATCGCAGGCTATATTGTCTCTTGCCAGGCACCACGGGAAAAACGCCCTGGAATGGCGAATCCATCCTTGGAAGGCCTCCATTGGGATGTCAACACAGGCCAGCTCCATTGCCCTTAGGAGGTTCTCTCTAGTGTATGGTTGTCTGTCATAAACCTTCCATCTCCTTGATGAGAAGAACTCCTCTATAGGGTTCAGGAAAGGGGAGTAGGGTGGCAGACAGACGTTTAAAAAATGGTTACTGTTGGTGGTGAACCACTCTCTGATTTGGTTTGTTTTGTCACATCACATAAATTTGATGTGCGGGTCTAGGATGGTGTTGTTGGCGGTCTAGGAGGATGTCTTTTAGCTCCTCTAGGAAGGTGAGGAGACATTGGGTGTTGTAAGACCCAAGGACAGCATGCCGGTGGACAAGCCCCTCCAAACCCATGGCCGCACAAAGAGTAATATTACCCCCCCCCGTTGGCCAGGAACCTCAGTGATGGCTCTTTGGCCAAGGATGTTACGGCCTCTTTGCCTTCGTTTCTGCAGGTTGAAGCCAGCCTCATCCAGGAAGAGGTACTCATGAGGTCTAGCCATCATGTCCAACTGTAATATCCTCTGTGAAAATGTGAAAGTGCACAGGTGTTCAGAACAACAGTAGGCTACTGAGCAACACAGTATGTCCACTAACTGTACTGTGAACATGGATAATTACTTACTTGCACATACTCGTAACGTAGGTCTTTGTGTCGCGCAGAGTTGCGCTCAAAGGGAACCCTATAGACCTGTTTCATCCGCATCTTTTGCTGCCGGAGAACTCGGTCTATTGTGGCCAAGCTGACATCATCAATGCTCCCAAAAGTGGACATTATCGGCAATCACTTTGTCTCTGATCTCCCGGAGTCTGATGAGGTTGTTCTCACGAACCAGATCCACAATGAGGGTTTCTTGTGCCGCTGTAAATATGGCAACCCTCCCACCTCTATGTGGCATTCTTTCAACTCTAAAGAAAGAAACATGTGTTGTCAGTTTTACAATACAGTAACAACTGATTTGAAACCAATAGACTACTTTCACAGGCTTGTAAAATTGTATTGTGACAAAGAAAGCAATAGAGTACAATACCTGTTGTGTTGTCTGAATGCCCTGATAATGGTGGCCACGGTGAACCTACTCAAGTTTGGACGGATTCGTAGTCCTGCTTCAGCCATTGTCATGCCATGGACAATGACATGGTCAATGACTGTTGCTCGCATCTCGTCCGTAATAATGGTGCGAGGTTGTCTTGCTCTTCCTCCTGGACCTTCTCATCTCCCTTGTTGGCCTGCTCCTCTTCCTCCTCTGATTTGAACTCCTCTTCCTCGTTGGCCTGCTCCTCTTCCTCCTCTTATTTGAACTCCTCTTCCCCGCTGGCCTGCTCCTCTTCCTCCACTGATTTAAACTCCTCTTCCTCGTTAGCCTGCTCCACTTCCTCCACTGATTTAAACTCCTCTTCCTCGTTGGCCTGCTCCTCTTCTTCCATGGCCAGCTCTTCTCCCTCCTCTGACTCGAATTCCTCTTCCCCTGACTCTGCATTCATCCATTGTGTTGGTTTGGAATCTTTAGCAAACTGTGCACTCTGAACTTGCTTTTGTACATGTGGTCACAGCATTAGCAACAAGTGTCTTCAATTTTGAGTCGTTGTGTGTAATGAATGACGCCAGGTGTGTTCATTGTGTTCAAATATTGCTGACTGTGGCAAGCATTTTGCATCACATGAGCTTTCATTTGAGAATATGAGCAGAGATCTTTTGCAAATTGTTTTTTAGCAAAGAAAAATGTGTTAAGATTTATGAGAACAGAGGATTGTGTTTTGTGAATTGTGTCTTCATGTGAAATGTGTTTATGATATTGGAAAATGATGGCTAGATTTAGTAAATGTGTTTAGACAACTGGTCATTTGGTTTAGAGGATTGGCTTTTGTGTTTTAGCATTTCTGAAAAACTGTAATCATGACTTTCTCACACATTTCATTCTCTTTTTGTACTTTTCAATAGTCAATAGTATTTGAAATATTACAAAATATTTTATACATATAACATTTTTTTAGACGTCATATTTTTTTCAAACTCTGTCATCACGCTTTGCACGAAATTTTTTTTTTGCACTTTTTTAAAAATATTTTTCATGAAATTATTTCTTTCAATATTAAAATGTATATTTTACATATTAATTTTATATTTATATGAGAAAAGTCATATTTACGTCAAAACATGGTTTATCATGAAACCTTTTTCATTCACTTATTGCACTTTTTAACGATTTATTGTAAAATAATGCTTATGAATATGACCATTTATATTTTTACAATAACTTGTAAAAACGTGATTTGTCACGTATTTCATTAAATTGATGTACTTTTTAACATTTTTTCATGAATTTCCTTTTTTTCCCTTTTTTATGTTATATTCGTCTAAGACCATGGTTTTTAATGTACTTTTTTTGTTTGCATATTGCACTTTTTTATGTTTTTTCATTAAACAATGCTTTTAAATATGAAATTTAATATTTTCACAATAACTATCATTTTAAATGTAAATGTCATAGGTATTTGTCAAAATATGATTTGTATGGGAACACTTTTTAGTTTTTTTGTTTCTTAATGGTGTTTATGATATTGGAAAATGATGGCTAGATTTAGTAAATGTGTTTAGACAACTGGTCATTTGGTTTAGAGGATTGGCTTTTGTGTTTTAGCATTTCTAAAATACTGTAATCATGACTTTCTCACACATTTAGTTTTTTTGTTTCTTAATGGCAATTTTTTAAAGGTCTTCCATGAACATATGCTTCTGAATATAAAAATCCATATTTTAATAATGACTATTATATTTTGTTATATTAAAAAAATCATAATTTTCTCAGCCCATGGTTTTTAATCTAAGTCTTGTTGCTTACATATTGCACTTTTTTAAACGTTTTGTAATAAATGATGATTATAAAAAATATATATATTTTTACAATTACTATCACATTTTTAAGTCATATTTTGGAAAAATCTTTATTTGTACAGTCACTTTATTGATTTGCATTCACTTATGGCACTTTTTTAAAGGTTTTCCATGCACATATAATTTATATTTTACAATATCTTATATTTTTATAATGAAGGTTAACTGATTTTTTTTTTAATTATGATTATGAATATGAAATTTAATATTTAGAAAAAAAAGCAATAGATATTTTATAAAAGAATGTAATTTTTTCAAACCATTGTTTGTCATCATGTTTTGCATAACATTTTTGCAATATCAATGGTTTTTAGTTAAATGGTGCCTATGAATATGAAAAGTCATAATTTCACATTATCTTGTAAGAACTTGATCTGTCATACACATTTTTCAATGAAATATTGCAATTTTTTGTATTAAATTATTCTGATAAATATGAGAATTTATATTTTACCTATTAATTTAATCTTTTTATTTGAAAAAAAAAATTCCAATTCGTTTTATTGAAGAATCAACAATCACAAATACAAAAATGTAAACAGAAATTCTCCTTTTTTCTTTTCTATACATCAAAGAGCAATCATCCCCACCCCACCACACAAAACACAAACAAACCCCCAGACAAAGACACGAACACATGCGCACGCACACACACCCCACACCCCCTTTTTTGAAACAACTAAAGAAACAAAAGAAAGGTTTTGTATACAGTCCAATTTCGACCGATTAAGATCTTTTATCAGGTAACACCCATAGTCTCCTAAAATAAGGAATAACAGGTTGCCACTTGCAAAAAAAGATGTCAGTAGAACCCCTCAGTGTATATTTTATTTTCTCCAACTTAAGAAAAAACATCAAATCTGTAAACCACCGAGAGATGGAGGGACATCCTATTGCTTTCCAGTGCAGAATTATGCAACGTCTGGCCAACAAAGATGAGAAGGCTAAAACATCTTTGTGTATCGAACTCAGTGATACTGACTCATTGGTAACCCCAAATATAGCGATCAGTGGTCATGGCGTCAATTGCACCTTAAATATGGAGGACATAATGCCAAAAAAACCTGTCCAGAATGCATGTAATGTTGGGCACAGAAAAAACATATGACTTAAATGACAGGGGGAAGCATGACATCTGTCACATCTGTCCTCAACCCTGGGATAGATTTTTGCCTGTTTCGATTTGGAAAGATGAATTCTGTACAAAACCTTAAACTGAATTAGACTGAGGTGGGCACAGGAAGTGGTAGACCGTATCCTATCTACGGGCTTCTCCCACCGTTCGTCACCAAACTGCAGCCCTAACTCCTCCTCCCAAGCGGTCCTGGTTTTATCTGTATTACAGCTATTGAGAGATAAAAATGAAACTGTATATCCGGGAAATCAAACTACGCTGGTGTGGAGTAAACATGACTAAACTCTCCGAAGGTTGCTTTGGGGGTACAGAGGGAAAATTGGGAAGGCATTTAGATACAAAGCTGCGGACTTGAAGATATCGAAAAAAATTAGCTGTAGGCAGCCATTGCTCCAAGGACAGGCTGGTGACACTTCTAAAGATGGCATCTTTGTAGAAATTATAAAGTTGCTCGATGCCTTTTTCGTGCCATAGTGAGAAAGCTGAATCTAAAAGAGATGGGGGAAACAAATGATTTTTATTCAAGGGACCCAGTGCTGATAGAGCCCTAAATTTGAAGTGACGCCTAAACTGAAACCAAATCTTAAGTGTGTTCAGTACGATTGGATTGTCAGTATATCGAGATTGTTTGCTCGGAAAAGGTGAGCAAAGCAGAGCAGATACAGAGGATGATCTACAAGACAGTAGCTCTAGATTGCATCAAGTGGATTCTGTTGAATTGGTCCAGAAGTTCAAACTTTTTTTAAAACCCAACTGGAAAACCATTTGGGACTGGAGCTTTATTAGACTGCATCGCCTTTATTGAAGCTCTGACTTCATCAAGAGATAGTGGAGAGTCCAAGTCTCTTACAGAGACCGTATCAAAAACAGGAAAATCGACACTTTGAAAGAAATCACCCTGTCTTTTATTATCAGTAAGGCATTCAGATTTATAAAGAGCAGAGTACTATGACTTAAATACTGCATTGATCTCTATGGGATCGTTAACTGTAGCATTTAAGTCATTATTAATCTGCGTTATTAGGCATGATGCAGCCTGCCATCCTAGCTGATGAGCTGACAATCTGCTTGGTTTGTTACCGTATTCATAATACGATCCACGAATTTGTAGTAACATGCATTCAGTTACCTTATTGGAGAGAAGATCGAATTCTGCTTGCAACTTAACACGTTGTTTGTATAGATCTGGAGAAGGGTTGGGCGTGTAGCTCTGATCGAGTTGGCTGATAGCCTTTGAAATTTCCCTGAGTTTAGCTCTGTGCTCCCGATATATGAAAGCAGAGTAATAATATTTCTAATAATAATAAACATGGAGTAAAGTCAAGACAATTTAACAATAAGAATTCATCATTAGCTTTAGAAATAGATGCACAGAAATCCTTGTCTGCGAGGAGATGCAAATTAAACCGCCATGGAGATTGTGTAGGTCTATGGGTTAAGAATTGAATATCCAATGCTAGAGGAGCATAATCAGAGATCACAATGCCCAAATAATCTGTAGATACAATGGAGCGATTAAGACGGCTATCAATAAAAAATTATCAATTCTGAAATATGAATGATGCAAAGGGGAGAAAAATGAGAATTTTTTTATTCCGGGATTGTGACATCGGCATGGGTTGTCGAGAAAAATATTTTAATCAACCATATCTAGCATGTGTTATAATCAAACTAATATTAATCAAACTAAATTAACCTAATTAAATAGAACTTATTAAATACAATAGAAGTAGTCTGACCTTGATCTAGATGTTAATTAAACCTTTATTTACATCAAGTATTAATAATAATAATAGGGTTAGGGTTAGGGTTATTAGCACTGGTTATGTACCTAAATCCTTCAAACTGGCAGTTATCCACCCCTTATTAAGAAACCTGACCTTGACCCATGTCAGTTGTCCAACTACAGACCAATATCAAATCTCCCCTTTATATCAAAAATTTTAGAAAAGGTTGTAGCACAGCAGTTATGCTCACACCTACTTACGAATAACATTTTTGAAATGTATCAGTCAGGATTTCGGCCTCATCATAGCACAGAGACGGCGCTAGTTAAGGTGGTAAATGACCTGTTATTGGCCTCCGATCAGGGTTTTGTCTCCTTACTTGTTTTGCTCCTTAGTGCAGCTTTTGACACCATTGATCACACTATACTGCTTGCTAGACTTGAGAACGTTGTAGGAATAAAGGGAACAGCTCTCTCTTGGCTTAGGTTTTATTTGACTGATCGCTATCAGTTTGTGGATGTAAATGGTGAGTTCTCCACACTCTATGAGGTAAAGTTTGGTGTTCCTCAAGGATCTGTCTTAGGCCCACTGCTTTTCTCTTTATATCTGCTGCCTCTTGGTGAAATCATTCGTAAACATGGGATTCGCTTCCATTGCTATGCTGATGACACACAGCTGTATATTTCAGCAAAGCCAGATGAGAGAGATCAACTAAACAGTGTTGAGGAGTGTGTAAAGGACATTAGACAGTGGATGCTTAATAACTTTCTTCTGCTCAACTCAGATAAGACGGAAGTACTTTTACTAGGACCAAATGCAGCTAGAAGCAAACTTTCGGATTACGTAGCATCTCTGGATGGTGTTTCTGTTTCAGCATGTACGGCTGTCAAAGACCTTGGTGTGATTATTGACCCGAGTCTTTCCTTTGAGTCTCACGTGAATAATATTACCAGGATCGCCTTCTTTCACCTTAGAAATATTGCTAAAATTAGAAATATGATGTCGTTACAGGATGCAGAAAAACTAGTTCATGCTTTTGTTACTTCTAGATTAGACTACTGTAATGCTTTACTGTCTGGGTGTGCGAGTAAGTGCATAAATAAGCTTCAGTTAGTCCAGAATGCAGCAGCAAGAGTCCTCACTAGATCTAGGAAATACGACCACATCAGCCCTGTTTTAATCAGTCTACACTGGCTCCCAATCAAATCTCGCATTGATTATAAAATACTACTAC
>MU551562.1:1918936-1954296 GCA_024362625.1 Silurus asotus | reverse complement strand
GGAAGAAACCTTGAGAGGAACCAGACTCAAAAGGAGAACCCATTTCATTTGGGTCGCCACGGCTTGCTCATTAGGGACAAATTCACACCATTCACCTTAACTGTTGACATTGAGACAATGTCTGTTGTGAAAAGCGCTATACAAATAAACTTGACTTGACTTGACCAATGTCTTGTATGTAATGACATAGTGCACCAATGCACTAATAAACCTGTGCTGAAACTTTTGGTTTATTATATTAACCTTCTGGCATTTACCCCTGCTTTTGGGACTTACAGCTTGTAAAGTAATGCAGCTGACACACAGCTTCAGTAACGAGACATGCATTATTAGGTACTGCAGTACATATACAAAGTAGAGTCAAAATCAAATCAAATTTTATTTGAGTCATAGCATCAATTACCAAGGCCGGCGTGCCACTTAAAGAAACATTGTCAAAATGACAATACATTGCACCCTGCAACTTTGTATATATGCTTCAAATGGACATTTGGTGCAACCCAGATGAGGATGGGTTCCCTCTTGAGTCTGGTTTCTCTCAAGGTTTCTTCCTTATGCCATCTCGGGGAGTTTTTCCTTGCCACAGTTGCTCATCAGGGACAAACATACTTACAAAGAACATATTTACATTTAATAACCACATTATCTGTGTAAAGCTGCTTTGAGACAATGTTCATTGTTAAAAGCGCTATACAAATAAAAATGAATTGAATTGAATTGAATAATAAGGTATTTACATGTGTGAGTAGGATAGAATCTGACTGAATGTTATTAGTGTATGGAATAGGGAAAGAAGGAGAGGAAACAAACTTGAGGGAGATTAAGCATCTTTATTGAAATAGCAAGGCGTACAGGCTTCTGCAGCTGCAGGAGACATGTAGGAGTAGCTAGGCCCAAGGCCGGGCGAAGACACAGAAGCATGGGCAGGAGACATGAAAGAGCAGGAAGCAGGAGCATCCGTGACGGCGTTTGAGGTCAGGAGAAGTCTGTGTGCTTCTGTCACGCATATTATTGCCCTGCACAATGCGAGGAGGCACGAAGGCATTAGCTGGGACACTTGGGCTGGAAAGATGTTCAAGAAAATGAGTAAGCTCAGCGGCAAGAGAGCTGGAACTGGCGAAATTGTCGGCGAAGAATGCCCAACTGAGTAGTTCTGGGAGGCAAACGTGGTGGAGCTGAGCAAAAGAGACCAACAGAGATAAGATATTAGACAGGGTCAAATTACGACGGGCATAAGCAAAAGATAACACTCATGCAAGAAAAAGATTCTACACACTGTGTAACATTCAGTCCAGAATGCACAATTAAAATATAACCTAGGCGCATACAACTATTATTTAAAAGTATTACAATCAAGCACAGTATAAAAACAATGATATAACTTAATTAAATGAAAGTAGAATAGCAAAACAGCATTATAAAAAGAATAAAGCATAACACTTACCCATTGCGGATGCAGGAAGACAAAATAAGCCGCAAAAAGGTTGTTCACACCTAAGAGACTGAAGAACGTATGGTTGAATCCAGAGAAAAATAAGGGCTTTATACTCACTCTTTTTTTTTATATAAAATCAGAAAAAAGGCCAAATATAAGGGAAATTGGAAAAAACAGGAACTCCAAATATGGTGTTGTTTGAAAGAATAAACACCAAGGCCAAAGATAAGGGGAAATGACAGGGAAAGGTAAGATCCGAGACATAAGGGGAATTGACAAGGATAGGCAAGATCCGAGAGATAAGGGGAACTGACAAGGAACGTCAAGAAGGCAGACATAAGGGAAATTTCTCAAGGCCAAAGAATTTGAAAAAAATAGAAGGACACTGTGGTTACAGGGTATAAATACAAGCGCGAAACGAACAGTCAGTGTACTTTTTCACTATGGCGTGCGCTATCATTTGTTGATGTGCTGTTCATTTTGATGTGAAGTACCCACCTTCTACTGAGCTCTTTGGAACGTGCATGGAAATAAAGAAGTTTTGCTTTTACTCATCCAGGACTGAGGATCCTTCATTGGCGGTTTGTGTCTATTATATGTGTTTTTTCTAGAATTGGCTGGGCATTATTGGGAATCCTCTGAGCAAAGAAATCCACCCTCGATGTGTCGCCTCAGAGACGGGCTCTGAGTTCCGACAGGGTCTACCAAGCCGTTCTGTGACACTAAATCGGAGAACGATTTAGACATTGCAGATTGAGACACAGCATGAGAACTAGAATGATTCAAAACGCGTTTAAAACACAATTCAAATCTCTACCAAAAATCAGATGGGTATTTATACGGGGAAGACTGCTCAGTAACCTTTTCACTAAATCAGGATCATCAAAGTTTGGAGCGTAAATATTAACCAGCAAAACCTTGGTCTGTATCAGCGTACCAGCCACAATGACATATCTGCCATTCCTATCTGCAATTATATGGGTAGGTGAAAACTATATGCTTCTGTTGTCTACCTGCTTGCTGTGTGAGGATCTCAGCCTACTCCACCTGGTCTTTTGTCTACCTGCTTGCTGTGTGATGATCTCGGCCTACTCCACCTGGTCTGTTGTCTACCTGCTTGCTGTGTGAGGATCTCGGCCTACTCCACCTGGCCTGTTGTCTACCTGCTTGCTGTGTGAGGATCTCGGCCTACTCCACCTGCCCTGTTGTCTACCTGCTTGCTGTGTGAGGATCTTGGCCTACTCCACCTGGTCTGTTGTCTATCTGCTTGCTGTGTGAGGATTTTAGCCTACTCCACCTTGTCTGTTGTCTATCTGCTTGCTTTGTGAGGATCTCGGCCTACTCCACCTGGTTTGAGGCCAATATTCGGTGGCTGACGGGAGCTAAGGACATTAGCTAACTCTATGCTAATATAGATGCCTAGCTGGTTAGCTGTGTGGCTCTACCTGGAAAATTGACAGTTCATTGCATTCGAAGTAAGTTTTTCATGTCTCTCAGGTCATTGCGTTACTTCATGTGCAATCAAACAAAATAGCCTTGCTTATTTAGGCAGTAACACAGACAAAGTCTATTCAAATGATAGAGATGCTGCCTCTTTAATGATATTATGAACTTTTGGGTTAATGCCTGACAGATTTTCCATCGGCTCTGCTGTCATGTTTTATTATGAGAAAACTCATTAAAATTATTGCATTACCCAACAAACTGCATACAACTGTATTGTCAAATCAACATGAAGTACTGTAGTACTTCAGCTGTGCTTTGTCGGGCCTTGATTATACAGGGAGTGCAGAATTATTAGGCAAGTTGTATTTTTGAGGATTAATTTTATTTGAGGATTTAATTTGAACAACAACCATGTTCTCAATGAACACAAAAAACTCACTAATATCAAAGCTGAATATTTTTGGAAGTAGTTTTTAGTTTTAGCTATTTTAGGGGGATATCTGTGTGTGCAGGTGACTATTACTGTGCATAATTATTAGGCAACTTGACAAAAAACAAATTTATACCCATTTCAATTATTTATTTTTACCAGTGAAACCAATATAACATCTCAACATTCACAAATATACATTTCTGAAATTAAAAAACCAAACAAAAACAAATCAGTGACCAATATAGCCACCTTTCTTTGCAAGGACACTCAAAAGCCTGCCATCCATGGATTCTGTCAGTGTTTTGATCTGTTCACCATCAACATTGTGTGCAGCAGCAACCACAGCCTCCCAGACACTGTTCAGATAGGTGTACTGTTTTCCCTCCTTGTAAATCGCACATTTGATGATGGACCACAGGTTCTCAATGGGGTTCAGATCAGGTGAACAAGGAGGCCATATCATTAGATTTTCTTCTTTTATACCCTTTCTTGCCAGCCACGCTGTGGAGTACTTGGACGTGTGTGATGGAGCATTGTCCTGCATGAAAATCATGTTTTTCTTGAAGGATGCAGACTTCTTCCTGTACCACTGCTTGAAGAAGGTGTCTTCCAGAAACTGGCAGTAGGACTGGGAGTTCAGCTTGACTCCATCCTCAACCCGAAAAGGCCCCACAAGCTCATCTTTGATGATACCAGCCCAAACCAGTACTCCACCTCCACCTTGCTGGCGTCTGAGTCGGACTGGAGCTCTCTGCCCTTTACCAATCCAGCCACGGGCCCATCCATCTGGCCCATCAAGACTCACTCTCATTTCATCAGTCCATAAAACCTTAGAAAAATCAGTCTTGAGATATTTCTTGGCCCAGTCTTGACGTTTCAGCTTGTGTGTCTTGTTCAGTGGTGGTCGACTTTCTGCCTTTCTTACCTTGGCCATGTCTCTGAGTATTGCACACCTTGTGCTTTTGGGCACTCCAGTGATGTTGCAGCTCTGAAATATGGCCAAACTGGTGGCAAGTGGCATCTTGGCAGCTGCACGCTTGACTTTTCTCAGTTCACGGGCAGTTATTTTGCGCCTTGGTTTTTCCACACGCTTCTTGCGACCCTGTTGACTATTTTGAATGAAACGCTTGATTGTTCGATGATCACGCTTCAGAAGCTTGGCTATTTTAAGACTGCTGCATCCCTCTGCAATATATCTCACTATTTTTGACTTTTCTGAGCCTGTCAAGTCCTTCTTTTGACCCATTTTGCCAAAGGAAAGGAAGTTGCCTAATAATTATGCACACCTGATATAGGGTGTTGATGTCATTAGACCACACCCCTTCTCATTACAAAGATGCACATCACCTAATATGCCTAATTGGTAGTAGGCTTTCCAGCCTATACAGCTTGGAGTAAGACAACATGCATAACGAGGATGATGTGGTCAAAATACTCATTTGCCTAATAATTCTGCACTCCCTGCTTATCATCTCTGGTAATGTTCATGTTTACCCTGGCCCTTCTTCTGAAGTTCTTTCTGGTGTTGTTTTCCCTACGGATCATGTGGCCTCAAATAATATAATTTTTGTAATCGTCATAATCTTGAGTAAATGCAAGAAGCATATTCCTGCTTTCTGATTCTGAAGAAATGGTCATCACTCACTGCCACTGGAGCACCTGACCTGACCTGGATAACCTGACACCTCTGTCACCGTAAGAAATTAGGTTTTGTTTTTAATTAATTACATTTTACTGTTGTTTTTCTTTAATGTATACTTCTGAAATATTTGTGGTAAATAAAGTTACATGCACGATATAACGAAGGTAAGTATGGAGATTGAACTGGTGGAAATACCGACTTTTTAAACCATTTTCACCCGTGTTTTCTCCATATAGTTTCCTCATAATAACAGGAGGGTGAAACAGTAAAAGCACTGTGGAGTAATCTTTCTCTGAGGAAAAACGCTCTGAGGAAACTGTGAAAATACTTAACATTATTTTAATGTGATTTAGGTGAAATAAGTAGAGGTGATATATAAATATGATTTTTTTTTTTCATTTCTAAACATTAATAAAGATGTGATTACGTTAAGGATAATAAACGTAATTTTGCGCCGTTCAGAAAGTCAGTCAGACTCCTACCGCACCCCCCCACCCCAGCTCTCAGCTCCGAGGCTTCACGCATGCGCATAAACACCACAAAGTGAGATGAGTTTGACTTGAAGCTGTGCAGTGCAGACTGACAAATTCGAGAGCAGACAACTCCGTGTTCTTCCGAATCGCTTTTACGGTATTTTTATTACAAGCACGCTTCGGTTTGTGCAGTCAAGTCGAACACTTGCTGTGTTAGCTCCACTAAGGCTTTTTAAAGACAAAACATCGTTATAAGTAAGTAACTTAAACTAATGTTACAGTGCTCAGTTCAAATTCACGGTCTAAAGCAGTGTCACCAACGTGGTGCCCGTGGGCCCTTGTGTAGCCCAGAAGGACCACATGAGCAGCCCGTGGGCCTTTACTAAAAATAGCTACTTTCCTACTTTGTTAAATTATTGTTGATAATTATTATGAGAAATCATTAACATGATCAGTGTCTTCACATAGATAAATATCATTAATTATTAATAATAACATGTAATTAAAGGTAAATTGAGCAAATGTTTTATTTAAGCTCAAACTGAAAACTGTGTGTATCAAACTGGTTGCCCTTCACATTGATCGGTACCCAAGAAATAGCTCTCAGTTTTAAAAAGGTTGGTAAACCCCTGATCTAAAGTGTACCAGTATACCAGGTGTACTAGTACGAATTTATTAATCGATCTGTGTTCAAGGCCCCACTAACTATTCTAGACATTTATCACAACAAAGCCTGAAATTCACCATTAATGCATTTAACTTTTTGCATGGTATTGTGTAATTTTAACATCATTTACTCAAATCAGTTAACAGTTTGGCAAATATTGGATTAGAAGGTGATTACAACCTTGTGGTTTTTAGTCTTTTTATTTATCAATTATTTTTTTTAGTTCTGACAGTCTTATGCTTATGTAACTTGCATGCTTTATACATACAAATAATGGGTTGAGCCCTGGTTGATACAGTAGCATGCTCTACTTTATATAATTTTTTTGCTTTACAGGTAGCCTGAAGCAGAAACTTTGCTGAAAACTGTAAGTAAGAAAAAGCTGGAGAAAGCACTTGTTAAATGGTTCACAAATTTAGGAGACAGAGAAAACAACTGTGCTTTGAGAGCCCAGCAGGACCATGATCGGACGGCAGTACAGCCAGAAGTGTAAGTCATATAACATATAGCTAGGGCTGCACAATTATTAATATTTTAACCCAATCACTGTTTTTGCCTTTGTTTAATTAAGGGGAATACTCCACCCTGAAATAAAAAAAAATATCTTATGAATTACTTAGCCTCAAAGCATCCTATACGGTGGCTAGAGAGCTCAAAATGCTGCAACTTAAGAAAACATCAGCAAAAAAAAAAAAAAACAACTTTATCAGTTTGACAACACGTGCTGCAAACCCCCACAATGCAACCAAACACAGAAACGTGCTGCAAATCCTCACAACACAACCAAATAGCACAGATCCCAAAATAAATGTTTCAAGGGCACCACAACAAGTGACAAACCCGTCTGGGACTGATTATTGTTTTTCAGTGGTGTTGTCGAATAGCTGAAAGGTGAGTTGTTTGTTTATTTTATCATTGTTTATTTATGAGTCCTTGACCTTTTGGATATTATTATCCAAAATAATCTGAGGAAATACACAATTAACTGTAAAATGTTATTAGGTTAACTGGCAAAGCCAAGGAATCATGATCAGAAAGTTAAAATAAAAAAAAAACTCACCTTTCAGATCATCGACAACACCACTGATGAATAGACTTGGTTGTGTTGTGAGGATTTGCAGGACATTTCTGTATTTAGTTGCGTTGTGAGGATTTGCAGCACGAGTTTGTGGGAGAGCGAGTGGGAGGGAGTGCTCAAAAGTGCTGTACCGTCTTTCCCATACCGACAGCTTACGGCTTATGAACAGCATAACGGCATAATGGCCGTTTCTTCTCCTCCACCATCTGGGACAACACGGCCCCCAGCCCCCCATCCGACACGTCAGTCTGCAAAACAAAGGGGAGAGAGAAATCAGGTGCATGCAAAAGCGGACCTCTGCAGAGCACGGCTTTAACACGCGTAAAAGCCTGTTGGCATGGCTCCGACCACTGGACCGGATCTGGAGCTCCCTTTTTAGTGAGATTGGTCAGCGAGCTGGTGATGTCCAAAAACATAGGGATGCATCTCCTGTAATAGTTCGCCGTCCCCAGAAACCGTCTCACCTCCTTTTTGGTCTTAGGTCTCGGACAGGCCGCAATCGCTGCCATCTTGTCAATCTGGGGACGCACCTGCCCATGACCCAAGTGAAAACCCAGATACCGTACCTCCACCCACCCAATCGTGCACTTCTAGCAGATGCCGCTGCCAGTCATTGCTATAAATATCAATGTCATCTAAATACGCAGTGGCGTAACCGTTGTGTGGACAGAGAATCTAGTCCATCAGACGTTAAAACGTCGCCGGGGCTCCGAAAAAAAAACTAACAGAAGTGTGACGAACTGGTGTAAACCGAACAGAGTGGAGAAAGCCATTTTTTCCTGGGATATTGGCGTCAAGGGGGATCTGCCAATATCCCTTGGTTAAATCCAGTGTCGAATAAAAGCGAGCCGCACCTAACCGATCAAGCAGCTCGTCGATGCGAGGCATTGGATACGCGTCAAACTTTGACATTAGTTGAAACTGTTCACCTTAGGACAGTCCACACAGAACCGGACCGACCCATCAGGCTTGGGAACCAAGACCAACGGGCTGCTCCAGTCGCTGTGGGACTCCTCGACCACCCCTATGTCGAGCATTACCTGAAGTTCCTCCCGTACCACGTTCTTCTTGTGTTCGGGCAGGCGGTATGGGCGACTGCGCACCATGACCCAGGGAGATGTCTCAATATGGTGTTCTATGAGATTCATTCGCCCAGGCAGGGGAGAGAACACGTCCGCTAACTCTTGCTGTAATTCCGCAACGTGTGCTCTCAGCGATGGCGAGAGGTGGTCTTCACAGGGGACCGAGGCGGGTTCTGACCCAGCTCCTGTCACTAGAGACACAGGCACCGCCACCTTCCGCGGTTTCAGGAGATTGAGGTGGTACACCTGGAGCGCCCCGCCCCTGTCCATGTGCCACACCTCATAGTCAACATCCCCCACCCGCTGTGTAACCACGAAAGGCCCTTGCTACTTGGCCAGTAATTTAGAGCTTGATGTGGGTAGAAAAATGAGGACTTTGTCCCCCGGTGTGAAATGCCGAAGCCGCGCGCCCTTGTCGTAAAGCGGGGTTTGCCGTTCCTGTGCCTGCAGCAAATTCTCCAAGGTTAATTGTCCCAGTGAATGGAGTTTTGCTCTCAGGTCCAGGACGTATTGGATTTCATTCTTTGCACTCGAAGGTCCCTCCTCCCAATTTTCCCAGAGCACGTCTAGTACTCCGCGCAGCTTACGGCTGTAAAGCAATTCAAACTGGGAAAACCCCGTGGAGGCTTGTGGGACCTCTCATACTGCGAACAATAAGGGCTCGAGCCATTTATCCCAATTCCATGCATCCCCCTGTACGAACATTTGTACAAACGCTGGTGCGAATCGCTTTAATCCCCAACAGCTCATACAGTGTGAAAAGCGTCTGTGACCTAAACGCCGTGCCCTGGTTGGTTAGGATCTCTTTCGGTATCCCGACACGGGAGATGACGCGAAAAAGCGCTTCAGCAACGCTACGTGTGGAAATGCTGCGGAGAAGCTCGGCTTCCGGGTAACGCGTCGCATAATCTACTATGACTAATGCGAAATGATGCCCGTGTGTAGTTCACTCTAACGGATAAGGACCTCGATCAAGGGCAGGTGACATTCCTGGCATGCCGCACACCATCGACGCACATCGCAGTGAATGCCTGGCCAGTAAAACCGCTCCGTTAGACGGTCTAGTGTTTTCGCACTGCCCAGGTGGCCTGCCATCGGATTGTGGTCAGCCGCATGAAACAGAAGCTCCCTGCGGCTCCTTGGGACCAGCAACTGGGTCGTTTCTTCACGGTTTGCGTGTCCTGCGTCACATGGTACAGCTTATCGCGAATGACGGCGAAGTAAGGATACGAAAGCACGCTATTAGGCTGGATACACTGACCATCGATTGCTCTCACCTGGTCGAAGGCGTGTTATAGCGTTTTGTCCTGCGACTGCTCGAGAAGGAAATCCCTGGGGGAAATCTCCTATAGGGCAGGATCTGTCTGGGGCGGGACAGGCGTTTCCTGCTCGGCTTCCCCGAAGTGCATGTCCACTTCCCGAAGTAAGCGCGAAAACGCGGACCAGTTCATGCCCAAGATCAGCGAAAGGGGGGAGGCGGGGACTAACCGCCGCTCCACTCTATGGTTTTCTCCCCCAAAGCGAACCGAAATGACCACCACCGGATATTCGTGAACATCCCCATGCACACACCTTACCTTCACCCGTCTTGCCGCATTCAATACCTCGCACCGCACCAGGCTTTGGTGGACAGCGGTCTGTTCGCAGCCCAAGTCCAGTAACGCCTGGTGTGTACCCCCTTGAATACTCACCGGTATGCGGTACGTTCCCGCTTGATCGGGGGCAGCCTGTGGCGCCTCGGGGATCCGAACTGACATGCCCACATCCATGACGGGACACTGGTCCAGGAAATGTCCTGGCTCCCCGCAGCACCACCAGACTGGTCCAGGCTTCCACGCCGCCCCTGCTCGAGTTGCCTCACCCACCTGTGGAGACAGAGGCACAGATTTGTTAGAAAAACCAGAGGAAGAGGAAGCGGAATTGGAAGAGAGAGGGGCTTATGGCCGAGCCACCGGCTTCGAGGGAATCGGCCCCCTTTTCCGGGGTAGGGGGAGAGGGGGAAAAACCAGGCTGCAGCAATGAAAAAAGCTCAGCGGAGGATCCGGAAGTCCTGCCTGTCGCCGCGTACGCCGGCAGGTGGTCCTCTGCCAGCTGCACCGCCTTCTCCATGGTGTCTGGTCGCTGGCACTGAACCCACGCCGTGGCGGAAGACGCGCGACGAAACGTTACCTCGCGGAAACGCTGTCAGTGTTGCTCTGGCGTGGTAGCTGCTGGGCCGCGAGCTGGGCTTCTTCGGAAAGCAGCGGCAGCAGGCGGAGAGCTTTCTTCGTTCCGGTCCACTCTCCGGCGGCCGCCACACGCTAATCTTGGTTAGCGGAATGCATGAGGGAGGACGGGAGGGGGGGCTGGCCGGGGCCTCTCTTGCACCCAGAGCCGCACAGAAGGCTGGGCTCGGACCACCGCTTTGAACCGTTGCTCCTGCTCCGCACGCGCCTGAAGGAGCGCCTGATGCTGGGTCTGCTGGAGCTCTGCGATCGCCTTCACTAGGTCCGCCAACAGTGACGGTTTCATGTCCGCCCTAACCTGTGTTTCTTTTTCCCGGGTTTCGGCCCCACTGTGGGAGAGCGAGTTGGAGGGAGGAAAAAGGACAGCCACAACAGGTCGGTTCACCGTTCTTTATTTAGTGTTTTCTTTTTGTTTATTTGTCACACTGGTGTCTGGTTGCACAGCGCTCACGCGGCACTTCAGGCACACACACACACACACACACGCCTCTGCTCCCTTGGCTTTTATGCGCCTCCTGGTCACTAAAAAGAGAGCACAGACATCAGGTCTTATTAGTTGCAGGTGAGGCAAATGGACAAATATTCGTTTAAGAGTCAAGTTCAGACACGAGCTTGATATTTTTTTATTGTTACATTCAGAAGTTTTGGATTCCATGACTGGTCCCCGGCATAAGTTATTAATGTGCGAGGCAGAGGTGGAAACAATTTACTGA
The DNA here is from genome assembly GCA_024362625.1 of Silurus asotus. Taxonomy (NCBI): domain Eukaryota; kingdom Metazoa; phylum Chordata; class Actinopteri; order Siluriformes; family Siluridae; genus Silurus; species Silurus asotus. The sequence goes on along the minus strand of MU551562.1, from coordinate 1,943,102 downwards.
TGAGATTCTAGGATATATCTTAATTATATTGATGCATGTTTTTTTTTAGATGCTGCTGTAAATGGTAGTATTTTAAAACGTACTTAATTGCCTTTTCTGACTTTTCTTTCTTTACTTTTTTTTAGGTGTGCAGCTGAGGAATCTGCATAGACTGAGCAGTGAACTAGTTTACTCAGTAATTCTGTCATTCCTGTTTCTTGTTTACTTAAATAAAATGTGATTTACACATTCTGAGTTGAAGTCTTTTATTTGTCTCAGTTCAAATATTTAACCATGTCATTTTAAACATAGAGCAGCACATAAAATCAACTAATATTAGTTCTTTGTTTGATCAGGAACACCAATTATCTGGACATTATTGCGCCATGATCTAGCTTCCAGATCATCACATTTGGTCTAAGGTTTATTGAACTCAGCAGTAAGACGGTGTATGTGACGTTGCAATACAGCGATATCGTCAGTGCAAACAGAAAGTGAGCGCTCTATCTCAACCACGGTGCCCTTTAGTTCTCGCACCGCAGCCTCATTCGCAGCTCTATCGCTGGACAGCTGTGCCTTCACCGCCTGCAGCTGCAACTTTATTGTCAGTAAATCGTTTCCCGTAGAGTTGTGCTACGGGTCTTAGAAGTTTTACATTAAAACTACCTCTAGATTCAAATATACAAACAACGAGGGTAAACCGAGGGATTGAGAGCAAAAATAAAAATGAAAAGCTCGAAATAATAATTATGACAACAATCCACCAGACCCCCCTAACGCCACATCCTACTCCATTACAAGCTCGATAGCACCCCCAAACCATGGTTAGAATAACAATTTGTAAGTTTTTTGCTTACAAATTGAACTTTTTTTACTGTTTTCCATTAAATGATGCTTATGAATAAGACTATTCATATTTTGTCATACTATCACATTTTTTATGAAAATGTCATCTTTTTGTCAAAAACATGATTTGCACAGTTACTTTTATGTTTTCTGATTTAGTTATGGCCCCTTTTTTAAGGTTTTCCATGATCATATAATTAATATTTTCATAATTACTTATATTTTTATGGTAAAGGTTAAAGTTTTTCTGAAATTATGATTATGAATAGAAAATGATATATTTTAATACAAACAATCCATCTTTTATTTAAAAAAAGCTGCACTTGTAATAGTTTTTAGTTTTTTAGTTTAAATGATGCTAATGAATATGTAACCGGGTGGTAGTTTAAGGTGCGTTCATTTCTTTATGCTACAGATTATGCCTGCCTGGTGAGAATAAACATAGGGGCTCTTTAAGAAATGCTTGGTGACATCATCGCATGTGCATGTGGCATGGTGCACCTGAGAGTGGAAATCAGGAAGGGATATAGGCCTTACTTGTACTGTTTATTAGAAAAGGATCCAGTATCATCCATTTTAAAGCAAATTTAAAAAAGGATCACAAATGTCTTAGCTGTGTTGTTTTCTGAAGGGTGATGAATGTCTGCAGTAATTTGTGCGGATGCACAAATTTCGAGGCGTGACGGTTAGCATAGCATGAGCTAACGCATCAGGTCAGTGTTTCAGATGTATATTAGTTTAGAAATTCATTAAATAAGTGATGTATATTTCTAAGAAAGGTCTCTGAATTCTTAGAGTTCATGAATGTGTTGTTTTATGTAGCACGTGCAAGCCATAAGAGTTCTCTTGGTGTGTTCGGCCTATCGGAGCATAAATAGCACTGAAGATTGGAAAGTAAGTAAACCATGCCATTGTATTTTAGAGGAGTAATTTACTTTTCCCTAGTTTGGTCAATGATATAATTTCGAGTCATTTGTTGTTGTTTTTCTTAGAATTGCCACTGCCGTTTTTTGTTTACTGGATAGAGCGAGTTGGAGGGAGGAAAAAGGACAGCCACAACAGGTCGGTTCAACGTTCTTTATTTAGTGTTTTCTTTTTGTTTATTTGTCACACTGGTGTCTGGTTGCACAGCGCTCACGCGGCACTTCTGCCACACACACACACACACACACACCCACACGCCTCTGCTCCCTTGGCTTTTATGCGCCTCCTGGTCACTAAAAAGAGAGCACAGACATCAGGTCTTATTAGTTGCAGGTGAGGCAAATGGACAAATATTCGTTTAAGAGTCAAGTTCAGACGCGAGCTTGATATTTTTTTATTGTTACATTCAGAAGTTTTGGATTCCATGACTGGTCCCCGGCATAAGTTATTAATGTGCGAGGCAGAGGTGGAAACTATTTACTGATGAGATTCTAGGATATATCTTAATTATATTGATGCATGTTTTTTTTTAGATGCTGCTGTAAATGGTAGTATTTTAAAACGTACTTAATTGCCTTTTCTGACTTTTCTTTCTTTACTTTTTTTTAGGTGTGCAGCTGAGGAATCTGCATAGACTGAGCAGTGAACTAGTTTACTCAGTAATTCTGTCATTCCTGTTTCTTGTTTACTTCAATAAAATGTGATTTACACATTTTGAGTTGAAGTCTTTTATTTGTCTCAGTTCAAATATTTAACCATGTCATTTTAAACATAGAGCAGCACATAAAATCAACTAATATTAGTTCTTTGTTTGATCAGGAACACCAATTGGATATATATATATATATATATATATATATATTGGTTATTGGAATAAAGAACCCCAGTGGAATTTTTTGGTCTTCTGCGTATCATTGCAACGGCCACAAATTTTGGTACCAGGAGTGGGGTATTCCAAGTGTTTAGGGGATTTAATCATTTTTTTGTGAAGGTGTGCAATATAAGGTATAGTAAATAATACGGTGGTGGTGAAGAGGCTGGGAGTTCAAGTGAAGTAGAGAGAGACACCAAGTGTTGTGAAAGGACATCAGTGGATCGTCAAGGACTGTAACCGAGGCCCAGCCAGAGTTCAGCAGGAACCAGCCCAAAGAGAGACTGTTCAGGAACTGCTACATCGGATTAAAAGGGCGTCGAGTCTTTATCCTTTTCAGAGCTTTTCTTAAATTGTTTCAAGAACATTTATCTCACTATGTCGGAACAAAATGATAACCATAGTGAAACTATTTTGCCAGAACAGATAAGGGAATTACAGAACAGCCATGGCTGCAATTTCTGCACTGAATCAGAGGTCTTATGTTTATGTCCCAAGAGAAAGGCACATTTCGCCCTATTGTGGTGACATTGAGAAAGATGGCAGGTCAGTTGATGATTTTATAGAGGTACGTTTACGCAGTGTTGATGATGATGGAGTTAGTGAACTGTCTGTATATCTCAGAGAAGCCTTTGGAGACAAGTGTAGTGCACCTCAGCTCCTACACAGTTTCTATAGTCGCAAGCAGTTAGAAAGGGAAAGCATCAGAGAGTTTTCACATGCATTGTCGCGAGCACTCAATTTAATACTGAAATGTTCCTCGGACGCTGTAGCTGATGTGAAGGTAGCATTGTGGGATCAGTTTGTAGAAGGGGTCTGGGATCCTTCTCTTAAGTGGGAACTTCGCAAATTTGTTCGCAATCACCCTGATTGTACTATGATTGATGTCCGAGATGAAGCACAGATGTGGTTCTTAGAGGAACCCTCAACTAGTACCACAGCAAATAAGTCACAAAATAGTAGTAGTTTAGCAAATTGTTCAGCACTTCAGGTGCATGAACGTAAAGATGTTACCCTAGAGGACGTACTTAAGGTCATAGCCGAGCAAGGCAGGGCAATTAGTGAGTTGACTCAAGCAGTGAAAGATCTAACTGCACAAGGCGGTAGCACAAGAGTAAACATTAGTAGGCCCAAGTCTCAACCAAGATTCACTGAGGAAGGGCTACTAATATGTTTTAGGTGTCAAGTAGCTGGACATGTTGCAAAGAATTGTACTCAAAAGCCGAGTACTCTGTTCGCTCAGCCTGTTCCCCCTGACTCTCAGGGAAGTGAGACCCCCCCAATCATCAAAAGTCATGCAATTCGGGGAAGGCAAACTGACTTAGAGGATGCTCCTCCCTCTTGTTACCAGTTGATGCAACGCGCTGTAGGTACATGCCCTGTAGTTGAGCTTTTGGTTGGTGGTGTTGCCACCCAGTGCCTGCTGGACACTGGTAGTCAAGTGAGCACAATAACAGTATTTTTGGAACCATCTGTGTGGGGAAGATGGTGACATGCTCTCCACCACTGGCTGGCTAAAACTCACAGCTGCCAATTGGCTTGACATACCCTATCTTGGCTACCTGGAGTTAGAGGTTGAGGCCATGGGAATTAAGATGCCGCACTGTGGCTTTTTAGTGGTTAAAGACATTGTTAGCCCTGATAAATCCCTGCCCTGTATTTTAGGCATGAACATAATCAGTCATTGTAGGCAGCTAGTCAATGCAGAATTTGATACTACCTTGAATGCAAAAGTGGATTCCGATTGGAGGGATGCTTTCCAGAAGGCACAGACATGTACTATTGAAAGGACCTGTGTTGCAGTGGTCGCTGGGACCACCGCTGGGTCGCTCAGTAGTGACTATCTTGGCAAGGGCCAATAGAGATCTTGGAACTGGACAGCTTAGAATGTTAGAACCTTTGAGTACTCCATTGTCAGGGGGTCTGGTAGTCATTCCCATGCTAGTTAATGCAAATAATATTTGTATACCTGTTGAGATTTTAAATCTTTCTCCTGAGGATGTGTTCTTGTCCCCTAGGACATGGCTGGGTATTCTGTCAAAAGTAGGGGGTGTAGGGGGGGCTCTATCGGGCTTGTCATGGAGTAGGACGTGGTGTTAGGGGGCTCTGGTGGATAAATGTTGTAATTGTTGTTATTTCGAGCTTTTCGCTTTTGTTTTTGCTCTCAATGTCTTGGTCTACAATTCTTGTTTGTGTATTTGAGTCTAGAGGTAATTATGATGTCTGGTAAAACTTCTAAGACTCGTAGCGCGACTCAGTCGCAGCTGCGGCCTGGTGCAACAGTTGCGGTGTCGGATCTCAGAATCCCCTCTAAGACCAGACACCTCAGGAGTGCTCCAAGTTTCCTTTATTATCAACTAGCTTTCACCAAACTCGGTTAGAACTCCCAATAAAAAGGCCCAGAGGCTTGGATGAGAAGGACAGCAAAATACAAATTTATTTCTTTTCTCTGCAGAGATCAACCAAAAAGAAACGATCCAAAAACAAATTCAGTACAGAACAATAGATGCTTGCAAGTGCTTCGAAAAGGAAAGTCCCAAAAAGCCCTGATGGGCAAAATCACCTAAGGTGATTTTCGCCCAAAAACTTAGGTACTTTCCAAAAGTCTGTGCGCACCCAAAAATTGAAAGTAACAACTAAAATCCTGATGAAAAAATCTTCAGACCGGTCTTGCAGGTACTTTCCAAGAGCAAAAAGATCTACTCTCCAAAAAGGACTGTTCACCCACGAGCAAGTCGAAAAAGAACTGCCTGCTTACTGCTGAGATCGTCCTCTATTTATACTCAGGCGCCTCTAGGCGCCTCCTCTCTTACTTTACATAATTTTGGGTCAAATCCCATTATTTCTATGCTGACGAATTTTTAGGCCTTTCCCCTTAATTAATAGTCATCCCGTGGTTCTTTCCTGATCCCATTATTTCTGGTTCTTCCCGGTTCCTCCCTTTCCTGTTGTCCTTTTCAACGTGATTTCCTTCTTCTTCATATCCCATTATTTCCGGCCCTTTTTGGGGCTTTATTTTTAAAAACTCGCTCTTTCTTCCTTATTCTGAGCTTAGCACTTGTTGGAGCAACATCACTCGTTCTGTTCTCCAGTTCTCTTGGATTATTTTCTTATTTTCTTGTTCTTGATAATGCGTAAGTCCCTTCTCCATTTTATTCTTATTTCTTATGGTTAGTATGTCTCTCTTGAACCTTATTTAATACTCTTATGCGCGTTTTGCTGATTATTATGACTATAGTTGATTATATGCTGCTGTTAATTCTTTAACATTAGCTGCGCGCTAGTTCAGTACCTACTGTACTGAACTGGTTCTCTCTACTTATTTGCCACCAGGCTATTCATTGACCTTTTGCCCTGTTCTTTCTCTCATGTGTTGTAGCTCGGTGTAAGACTACCAGGCGCAAGTCTTATGTCTCACGCCCATATCCTAGGGCCTGTCTTCCTCCTTATCGTCACTACCAGATAAGTCGTCTGCTTGATGACTTGGACAACTATTTGGTCAATCCTACTGATGACCCTGTTCTTCCTGATACTTCTTCTGCTTCCCATCCCCCTCCTTTTACCATGGATGAGGGTACTCAGACTGACCCTGTGGTGATTCTTCCTGCTGGTTCTGTTCCTGATGAGCCTGACACTGGTGCTGAGCCTAACCCTGGGCCCTCTTCTCCATCTCCCTTTCATGCTTCTCCATCCTATTCTCCTACTTCTCCTCGCAGTCCTTTACCTGGGCCTTCTTCACCTGCCAGTGTCGCCTTCATTGACCTTGAACCAGTGCCTATGATTGATCCTCTCTCAGTGCCTCCTAATGAGTTCTTTGAGGTCCCGTTTGCTTACAAGTTTCTTGAGGCTACTGGTTCCTTTCTGCCTATCTGTAATTGCTTTCCCCTGAGTACCTGTCCTCACACGGATTACTCTGGGTCAACTGAATAAACATGGTGGTCTTTCTAATTGGTCTCCTGTTGTGTTTATTTTGAGCAAGCTGGTTTAAGCTGGTTCAAGTACAAGGTTATTAAGGTTTTCCTGATGAGCAGGTAGATAAGGTTATTTATCTTAAAAGTATAACTAAATGCTTAATCTACTTCAACAACTTAACTACTAACTACTGTTGAGTATATACTGACTTTTCTTGATGTTAATCAAAAATTCCACAGCGGCCTCGCCTTCTCATGATTCACCTTTGTGTGAAGGGCCCATCGTTTCACAGGCAGCTTCTAAGGCTGATATTGACTCATTAAAGTCAGAGCTGCTGTCCTCTCTGAGGTCCGAAATCATCGAGGTCTTTAAGTCCGAACTACGTGCATTGGAACGTACATTGGGAAACGATTTGCTGACAATAAAGTCGGCGCTGCAGGCGGTGAAGGCGCAGCTGTCCAGTGATAAAGCTGCGAATGAGGCTGCGGTGCGGGGACTGAAGGGCACCATGGCTGAAATGGAGCGCTCACTTTCTGTTTGCACCGATGATATCGCTGTAATGCAATGTGACATACACCGTCTTACTGCTGAGTACAATAAGCTGGAGACCAAATGTGAAGATCTGGTAGCTAGATCGCGGCGCAATAATGTCTGGATAATCAGTGTTCCTGAGGGGCCCAATAGCTCCACTACCGCGGATGTTGCCATGCTGCTGAAGGAGGCACTGAGTCTGGAGAAGGAGCCGGTTCTGGACAGATCACATCGCACTTTACAGCCCGTACCAAAACCTGGTGAACGACCACGAGCCATTGTGGCTAGATTTCACTATCACAGCGAATGTCTGGATGTCTTACGGCGCGCCGGAGAACTGCAGCGAATTCAGTTTAAGGGACTGAACATTTCTATTTTCCCAGACCATACGGTAAAAACTGCAAAAGCACGGGCTGCATTTAATGAGGTGGGGCGGCAGCTCCGTGGCATTGAAGGTGTGCGGTACGGGTTATTTTATCCAGTGCGGCTACGTATCACACAATGGTGTTGGGAAAGATTTTCTTTCACCTGACGAGGCCAGCGAGTATAAAAAAACTTTTCAAAGTGTGTCTACCGTGTAAACATATTTTTTGTCGCGGATGGTCGTGATGTTTGCTCCTTGTTTTTCCTGACACTGCACTATTCACAAACTCCGTGTGGTGATGATGGTCTTTGACTTTTTATTTATTTGTTGTTATTTTTTTTTTTTGTTTGCTTTTTTTTGTTTTTTTTTTTGGGAACTTATTTTCCTCTGGAAACTTTGTTTATATGTTTATGTAGACTGGGGATAGGCAGCAGTGAATATAGTTGCGCTTAATTTATGTTGTGTTTAATCTGCTGGAGCCTTCTGGATGGGCTTGTTCTCCGTGTCGTTAGCACATTTATTTGTGTGGGCGGCGATAGGTTTCTCTTTTGGTAGTTCATGTTGCTGTCTCCTGGGGTTATTGTTAGGATGGGGACTTTACTTGTGTGTTGGGTATGTGTTTGTGTTTGAGTGTCTGATGCGCTGGGGTGGGGGGGGATTCCCTCTGGCTTCACAGGTCCTGTTTTTTTTTTTGTTTTTTTTTGTGTGTAGTTGTGAATGGCTGGCAATAATACGGACTCACTTTTAGCTGGCAGTGGTGCACCTGTCCGGTTCCTTAGCTGGAATATTAGGGGTATGGGTAATCCTATTAAACGGTCTAGGGTTTTTACCCATCTAAAACTCTTATGCGCCGCCATAGTATTTTTACAGGAAACACACCTCAGGGTCAGAGATCATCATAGGCTTCACCGTCCTTGGGTGGGTCAAACTTTCTACTCCAATTTCAATTCTAAGGCACAAGGGGGTGGCCATCCTAGTAAATAGAAGCATACAGTTTTCGCCTAGCCGTACAATTGCAGATAGGAATGGCAAATATGTCATTGTGGCTGGTATGCTGATGCAGACCAAGGTTCTGCTGGTTAATATTTATGATGATCCTGATTTTGATGATCCTTTGATGATCCTGATTTTGCGAAAATCGGTTAATTGGCAGTCTTCCCTTTGTAAATACCCATTTGATCATTCTTGGAGGTGATTTGAATTGTGTTTTGAACCCTGTTTTGGATCATTCTAGTTCTCGTGCTGTGTCCCAATCTGCGATGTCTAAATCATTCTCCAATTTCGTGTCACGAAACGGCTTGGTAGACCCATTGAGATGTCGCAATCCCGGGATAAAAATATTCAAATTTTTCTCCCCGGTGCATCACTCATATTCCAGAATTGATTATTTTTCTATTGATAGCCGTCTCAATCGCTCCATTGTATCTACAGATTATTTGGCCATTGTGATTTCTGATCATGCTCCTCTAGCATTGGATATCCAATTCTCAACCCATAGACCTACACAATCTCCCTGGCGCTTTAATTCGCATCTCCTAGCGGACAAGGATTTCTGTGCGTCTATTTCTGAAGCTATTGATGAATTCTTGTTGTTTAATCGTCTTGACTCTACTTCATGCTCATTATTATGGGAGACTATGAAAGCCTATCTCAGGGAGCGAATCATTTCGTACTCTGCTTTCACATGTCGAGAGCACAGAGCTAAACTCAGGGACGTCTCATCGGCTATCAGCCAACTCGATCAGAGCTACGCGTCCAACCCGTCTCCAGACCTATACAAACAACGTGTTGAGTTGCAGGCAGAATTCGATCTCCTTTCCACTAGGGACACTGAATGTATGTTACTACGAACTCGTGGGTCGTATTATGAATACAGTGACAAACCAAGCAGATTGTTAGCTCATCAGGCTGCATCACGCCTAATACTGCAGATTAATATTGACTCGAATGTCACCGTTACCGATCCCATAGAGATCAATGCAGAATTTAAGTCGTATTACTCTGCTCTTTATAAATCTGAATGCCTTACTGATAGTAAGAGACTGGGTGATTTCCTTCAAAGTGTCGATTTTCCTGTTGTCGATACAGTCTCTGTAAAGGCCTTGGACTCTTCACTATCTCTTGACGAAGTCAGAGCTTCAATAAAGGCGATGCAGTCTAATAAAGCCCCGGGCCCAGATAGTTTTCCGGTTGAGTTTTTAAAGAAGTTTATTGATAAATTGGCGCCGCTGCTACTTGGTCTGTTCAATGAATCTCTGGATCAGGGCGTGCTACCACCCACTTTCAATCAGGCCACAATAGCCCTTCTCAAGGATCCCAACTTGTGCGGGTCATACAGACCGCTGTCGCTGCTGAATGCCGACGTGAAAGTGCTGGGCGAAAGTGATCGCATCCCGGTTAGAAAATGTACTACCAGGTATCATATCTATGGAGCAGACTGGATTCAGTAAAGGGCGACATTCATTTTTTAACACTCGTGCACTTTTCAATATAATTTACTCTAAGCAGTCATCTCCTCTCCCTGAGGTGGTAGTCTCATTGGATGCTGAGAGAGCGTTTGATAGAGTCGAGTGGGAATACCTGTTTGCAATATTGAAGAAATTCGGGTTTGGTGATGCATTTGTTTCCTGGATCCGACTCCTTTATAAATCTCCGCAAGCCAGTGTTCGTACAAATAATGTTAGCTCTGATTATTTCAGTCTCGAGCGTGGAACCCGGCAGGGGTGCCCACTGTCACCACTGCTATTCGCCCTTGCCATTGAGCCATTACCCATTAAACTTAAATCCTCATCAGCCTTTAAGGGTATAACTCGCAAGGGGGCGGAATATAAGGTATCCTTATATGCTGATGATTTGTTGTTATATGTGTCAGGTCCTGTGGCCTCTATTCCTGTCGTCCTATCTATCTTGGGTGATTTTGGCTCTTTCTCGGGATACAAACTGAATTTTCATAAGAGTAAGTGTTATCCGGTAAACACTGACGCTCTACAACTTCAGCGTCTGAATCTGCCATTCAAATTCAACTGTTCAGGCTTTAAATACCTTGGTATCACGGTGACCCGTTCCTTGCCCAAACTTTTTCATGCCAATCTCGCTCCGCTTGTGGCGGACATGAAGTCGGATTTTCAGAGGTGGAGCAGTCTGCCTCTGTCTTTAACAGGAAAAATTAATGCGGTTAAAATTAATATTCTGCCCAAGTTTCTTTATTTTTTTCAATCGCTTCCACTATTTTTACCCAGGTATTTTTTTGATTCTTTAGAATGAATCATTCATTCTTTTCTTTGGAGTGGAAAACCGCCCAGAATCCGTAAGACTTTATTGCAGAGATGTAGGCTCAGTGGCGGGCTCGCTTTGCCCAATTTTCAAATATACTACTGGGCTGCACATATCCAAAAACTAAACTTCTGGTCTGATTCGACAGAATCCACTTGGTGCAATCTAGAGCTACTGTCTTGTAGATCATCCTCTGTATCTGCTCTGCTTTGCTCACCTTTTCCAGTCAAACCATCTCAATATACTGACAATCCAGTCGTACTGAACACACTTAAGATTTGGTTTCAGTTTAGCGTCACTTTAAATTTAGGGCTCTATCAGCACTGGGTCCCTTGAATAGAAATCATTTGTTTCCCCCGTCACTTTTGGATTCAGCTTTCTCACTGTGGCACGAAAAAGGCGTCAAGCAACTTTATAATTTGTACAAAGATGGCGTCTTTAGAAGTTTCACCAGCCTGTCCTTGGAGTATGGGCTGCCCACAGCTCATTTTTTTCGATATCTTCAAGTCCGCAGCTTTCTATCTAAATGCCTTCCCAATTTTCCCTCAGTACCCCCCAAGCAACCTTGGGAGAGTTTATTCATGTTTGCCCCACACCAGCGTGGTTTAATTTCCCGGATATACAGTTGTATTTTATCTCTCAATAGCTGTAATACAGATAAAACCAGGACCGTTTGGGAGGAGGAGTTGGGGCTGCAGTTTGGCGATGAACGGTGGTAGAAGGCCATGGATAGAATACGGTCTACCACTTCCTGTGCCCGCCTCAGCCTCATTCAGTTTAAGGTTTTGTACAGAATTCATCTTTCCAAATCGAAGCAGGCAAAGATCTATCCTTCGGTTGAGGACAGATGTGACAGATGTCATGCTTTCCCCTGTCATTTGAGTCATATGTTCTTTCTGTGCCCGAAATTACATGCTTTCTGGACAGGTTTTTTCAGCGTTATGTCTTCCATATTTGGGGTGCAATTGACACCATGCCCACTGATCGCTATATTTGGGGTTACCGGCAAGTCGGTATCACTGAGTTCTGCACACAGAGATGTTTTAGCTTTCTCGTCTTTATTGGCCAGATGTTGCATACTTCTACACTGGAAAACAATTGGATGTCCTTCTATCTCTCGGTGGTTTGAAGACTTTTTGTTTTTTCTTAAATTGGAGAAAATAAAATATACGCTGAGGGGTTCTACTGGCATTTTTTTTTGCAAGTGGCAGCCTGTTATTTCTTATTTTAGGAGACTACGGGTTCTACCTGGTTAAAGATCTAAAGTGGTCAAAATTGGACTGTATGCATGACCTTTGTTTTGTTTCTTCAGTTGTTTAAGCAGGGGGATGTGGGGTGTGTGTGCGTGCATGCACATGTGTGTGTGTGTCTTTGTCTGGCGTTTTGTCTGTGTTTTGGGGGGTGGGGGTGTTTTCTTTCTGTGTTTGTTTAAAAGAAAAAACTAAGAATTTCTTTTTACATTTTTGTATCAGTCAATGTTGATTTTTCAATAAAAAGAATTTGGGAAAAGTAGGGGGTGTAGCGAGTTTACAGCATTGTGAAGTGAAATTTCAGTGAATCTCAGCCGACACTGAACAAGTGACTGTAGATGTAAAGGGTGAGCCTAATAGAAACTGTTTACAGACGATTTTGGATAAGATTGACGTGGCTGGCACTGAGTACGAGCAAGCTCAGTTCAGGTACTTATTAACAAAGTACCTTGATGTATTTGCTGTAGAGGATGAGGACCTGGGGTATACCAATAAGGTTAAGCACGAGATTCGCTTGACAGATGATGATCCTGTTACACAGCCATATCGTAGGATTCCACCAAATCAGTACCGTGAAGTAAGGGGAACATATCTCCAACTTGTTACGGAAGGGAGTCATACAGGAGAGTAACAGTGCCTATGCATCACCTATAGTTCTAGTGCGTAAGGCATCAGGTTATGTGTAGATTACCGGAAACTAAATCAAAAGACCAAAAGGGATGCATTTCCTTTACCCCGCATAGATGAGAGCTTTGATGCCCTGCGGGAAGCACGATATTTCTCTACAATTGATCTAGCAAGTGGCTACCATCAGGTGGCGGTGGAGGAAGGAGATCGGCACAAAACAGCATTTTCAACCCCTTTTGGGTTATATGAGACTTACGGATGCCGTTTGGCGTCTGCAAGGGGCCTGCGACCTTTCAGAGGTTAATGCAAGCCACCATGAATGACCTAGTCTTTCAGATTCTACGGAAGCGCATTGCATTTACACACACAAAAAAAAAATAATAATTCACAGCCAGGATCTCATAATTATGAGATACTAAGTCATAATTATGAGATCCTTATCTTATAATTATGACTTAGTAAGTCATAATTATGACTTAGTATCTCATAATTATAACTTAGTATCTCATAATTATGAGCTCCTTATCTCATAATTATGACTTAGTATCTCATAATTATAAGATCCTTATCTCATAATTATGACTTAGTATCTCATAATTATTAAATCCTTATCTCATAATTATATGTTAGTATCTCATAATTATGAGATAAGTTGTGGCAGGGGAGCGTTTTAGCGCATAACACCGGATCTGGCGTTACTGCATTTTTTGCTCTGAAGCTCCTCATTGCGCAACAATGGAGACGTAGAAGCTATTATATGGTTATTATTATTATTAATATTATATTTTAACATTGACTACTAATATATGTTACACATTACATATAAAACAAACTTTTATCAAGTGGACAGTCAGAACGTGTAACATATATTAGTAGTCAATGTTAAAATATAATAATAATAATAATAATAATAATAATAATAATAATAATAATAGTTATTTCCCTGTATCTGTTAACTAAAGCAAGACTTACCGTAACTAAATTAATTATCAGGAGGGGCAGGTCAGTGAGGAAATGTCCAGTAGCTAATTAACTAATATAATGTTAGATTTTTATTATGACCAAACAAAACTTCATTCAACGACGTTTTTCCATGTGATCTGCGATGCGCGTGGTGTCTTTTCTGATCATTGAAGAATCACACAGCACACAGAATGGCACATATGCTTTTCTTTAATTTAATGCAGATAACAGACAAGTATATATACACGCACACTGGAAAATACCTGAGCTAAAACTGTTCCTGATTGGGTAAGAAGACATAATAACCGGAGATGTGTGAGCCTAAATAAAGACTTCCTGTATACCTTACATACTCTCATCATAAAGACCCTATAGACACTGAACAGATAATAGGACTGTGTTTAGAGAATTAGTGTGAGAACCATCTTAACACTAACATATATAGTCATCAAGCTAAACCATATAATAGCTTCTACGTCTCCATTGTTGCGCAATGAGGCGCTTCCGGGCAAAAAAATGCAGTAACGTCAGATCTGGTGTTATGCGCTAAAACGCTCCCCTGCCACAGACTGCCCCAACTTATCTTATAATTATGAGATACTAAGTCATAATTATGAGATAAGGATCTCATAATTATGAGATACTAAGTCATAATTATGACTTAGTAAGCCATAATTATGAGATCCTTATCTCATAATTATGACTATGGACAAGGATCTCATAATTATAACTTAGTATCTCATAATTATGAGATCCTGGCTGTGATTTTTAATTTTTTTTGTGTGAATGCAATGCGCTTCCGTAAGATTCTGCTGGTCTACCTATAGGATATTTTAGTGTTTTCGTCAACGTTTCAGGAGCACTTGGCTAGACTGGATATTGTGTTAATGCGGCTGCAAGAGACTGGTCTGAAGGTAAAGCTGGAGAAATGTCATTTTCTTCAGTCAGAGGTTGCGTTTTTAGGACACCAGATATCTGCGGACGGTATCAGCACAGACCCCCTGAAGGTAGCTGTTGTGGAGCAGTGGCCTGTTCCAACTACGTTAAAGATTTTAAGATCATTCCTTGGGTTCTGCAGTTACTAGAGGCGATTCATTCAGGGGTTCTCTAAAATAGCTGGTCCCTTGCATGATGTGGTAAATTCATGTTTGAATAGCGGAAGTGTACACAAAACTAATCACTTACTGCGTTGTCTGTGGACTGAAGGATGCCAAGCTGCTTTTGACAGCCTCAAGGATTACGTGTGCACCTATACTAGGTTTTGCAGACTTTACAAAACCATTTATTGTGGAGACGGATGCCAACAGTCAAGGGCTTGGTGCTGTTCTGTACCAGCAGCAAGAAGACAACAAGCGGGTGATTGCCTTTGCAAGTAGACGACTAAGGGATGCCGAAAAGAATGATAGAAACTACAGCAGCATGAAGCTTGAACTCCTTGCTCTTAAGTGGGCAGTTTCGAGGATATTTATTGGGTTCCAAGTTCACTGTGATTACAGACAATAACCCTTTGTGCCACCTGAAAACAGCCAAGCTTGGGGCAATTGAGCAGAGGTGGGTTTCACAGCTGTCCGTCTTTGATTTTGATGTCCAGTACCGTCCAGGATATCGAAATGTAGTAGCTGATGCACTCTCTAGGCAGCCATTTCTGAGTATTCTGAGTATGATGGTTGTGTGGCAATTTGTAGTTTGATTAGACGCGGTACAGCCCTAGACCTTGTCTCTGCTGGGCTACACAGCTGTAAAGTAAGGCAGATGCGGGTGGTGGAATCCAAATATGATGATCCTAATGGGCTGAGGCAAGAAAATACACCCACTGGTGTACTTAAGAAACAGGCCAATAGGTTGCAACAAAATTTAGGATGCTTGGGAAACCAACAGTCTTTAGAGTAATAGACATTCTTGGAAATACCTATACGGTAGAGCCTCTGGATGGAGGGCCAACAAAGAGGGTACACACAGTTGATGTAAGGATGTGCGTAAATCTTCCTGTGCTGGCACCCAGAAAAAGCTCCAAAGCTCCAGAAGTTAAGTCTGACCTCTTCGAAGAAGGGGAGTCAGAGGATTCAGATGAAGACATGGTTTTGATGGAGATGAGTAATGGTAACACAGTGCTGGGACTAGGTATTCAGTCGGTCTGCCCTCAAGGCGCTAAGTCGGTGGCTGATGCTGACCATGCCAGTTTAGGTGTGTCTGATTTTGCTAGGACCTCTGAAACAGAGGAAATGTCTGACCCCACTAGTGAGACAAAGGGTCCTGTGGCTGCACCACGTAGGAGCAAGAGACCAAATGCAGGTCAGCACTTAAATATGTACCATGAGCCCAGGTCTGTGTTGGACACCGCTACTGTAACCCAATCAACTAGTTCTATTGTATTCCATAAAGCAGGAAAGGAGGTTGAGAGGAACCTGGTCCTGAAGGAGTAATCGAGGGCGCTTACTTTGGCGCAGGGGAGAATGTAACCGGGTGGTAGTTTAAGGTGCGTTCATTTCTTTATGCTACAGATTATGCCTGCCTGGTGAGAATAAACATAGGGGCTCTTTAAGAGATGCTTGGTGACATCACCGATGTGCGTGTGGCACGGTGCACCTAAAAGGAAAATCAGAAAGGGATATAGGCCTTACTTGTACTGTTTATTAGGTAAAGGATCCAGTATCATCCATTTTAAAGTAAATTTAAAAAAGTATCACAAATGTCTTAGCTGTGTTGTTTTCTGAAGGGTGATGTATGTCTGCAGTAATTTGTGCGGATGCACAAATTTCGAGGTGTGACGGTTAGCATAGGGTGAGCTAACGCATCAGGTCAGTGTTTCAGATGTATGTTAGTTTAAAAATTCATTAAATATGTGATGTATATTTCTAAGAAAGATCTCTGAATTCTTAGAGTTCATGAATGTGTTGTTTTATGTAGCACGTGCAAGCCATACGAGTTCTGTTGGTGTGTTCGGCCTATCGGAGCATAAATAGCACTGAAGGTTAAGTTTGGAAAGTAAGTAAACCATGCCATTGTAATTTAGAGGAGTAATTTACTTTTCCCTAGTTTGGTCAATGATATAATTTCAAGTCATTTGTTGTTGTTTTTTTTTTAGGATTGCCACTGCTGTATTTTGTTAACTGGATAAAATATTGGTTTATTGTTTTATATATATTGCACACCAAAAAGACAGATTCTGTACATCAGGCAGTACTTTATTTTAATTTTATGATATTTAATTTTTGTGTTTAAAAATATTTGTCCTGTAATTTTGTTTTATTTAGTTCCTTATTTATCTTCTTCCACATAAAAATGAACAAGCAGGATATATATATTGTTAATTGGAATAAAGAACCCCAGTGGAATTTGTTGGTCTACTGTGCATTGCAACGGCCACAAATATGAAAAGTCATGTTTTTCACAATACATTTTAAAAACTTGATTTGTCATATCATATTTTTTTTTTAATTAATTCACTTTTTTAACAGTTTTTTTATTAAATTATTCCCATGTATATCAAAACTTCATATTTTATAAATTTATTTCATATTCATATGAAAAAAGTCATATTTTTGCCAAACATTATTATCATGAATTCTTTTCCGTTCACTTCTTGCACTTTTTTAAACTGTTTTTCAGGAAAATATGCATCCGCACAAATTACTGCAGACATACATCACCCTTCAGAAAACAACACAGCTAAGACATTTGTGATACTTTTTTACATTTACTTTAAAATGGATGATACTGGATCCTTTACCTAATAAACAGTACAAGTAAGGCCTATATAAAAATGTAAATTTTACTAATTAATTGCATATTTATGTAAAATGTCATAATTTTGTCAAACCATGGTTTGTCATGTGAACGTTTTTAGTTTATGTATTGTAATATAAAATAAAATTGATAACATTTCTATTTTTACAATAACTCAAATTTTTATGAAAAAGTTATTTTTTATGAAATTATGGTTTTGAATATGAAATGTCATATTTTAATAAAAATGAATATATTTTTTTATAAAAAAAAATGTCAGATTTGATTCAATCCATTGTTTGTCATAACAGTTGTTGTGATGAACATTTGCACATGTTAGATTTTTATCATGCCCAAACGAAACGTAATTCTTATCTAGAGCTGTTTCCTGTTTGGTAAATAAATTCCTAATCTTCTCAAAAATCTTTGTCAGCAATTATTTCATGTTCTCCAAGACATCATGAGACAATTGTTTCTCAGTGCTTTTTCAATATGTCTATAAGCAGTATTATCAGGTGTACATAGCAGTTTCTTCTGTTGAGAAATGCAGCTAGTTCAGTTTATAATATAATGATCATAAATATAAATATAATAATATATAATATAAAATAATAACAGCAATTATAGTAGAAATGTCAGGTTTAATTGTGTTGGTGAGTGCAGGTGCATCATGCACTGTGCAAAATTCAGTCAGAAGTCATGTATGGAGCTGCCTATGTGGTTAAACACTTGGCTATGCAGAGAAAACAGAAAGACTGCATGACATCTTTACTAATTTTGCATGATAGGGAGACTATTATTGGAGACTGTAGGTGTTGGCAGGGACAGTGTAGCTAGACAGCATCGGATGGTGGTCTGTAGGATGGTTTTGGAGGCGAAGTAGAAGGGGATGAAAGTAAGGATTGAAAGAAGAATAAGATGGTGGAAACTGAAGGAGAAAGAGTGTAGTGTGAGGTTCAGGGAAGAGGTCAGACAGGGGCTTGGTGGTGGTGAAGAGGTGCCGGATGATTGGGCAACTACTGCAGGAATGATGAGGGAGGCAGCTAGAAAAGTACTTGGTGTGACATCTGGAAATAGAAAGCAAGACAAGGAGATGTGGTGGAATGAGGAAGGGCAGGAGAGCATTAGGGGAAAGAGGTTGGCAAAACAGAAGTGGGATAGACAGAGTGATGAGAAAAGTAGGCAAGAGTACAAGGCATAGGAGTTGCTGTATAAGAGGTTGGACACTAAGGATGGAGAAAAGGATTAATTCCGATTGGCCAGGCAGAGGGACCAAGCTGGGAAGGATGTACTGCAAGTTAGAGCAATAAAGGATGGAGAGGGAAATGTGTTGATTAGTGAGGAGAGTGTGTTGATAAGGTGGAGGGAGTATTTTGATCAGCTGATGAATGAGGAAAATCACAGAGAGAGAAGGTTGGAGGATGTGGAGTTGGTGAAGCAGGCTGTAGATAGGATTAGTAAGGAGGAAGTGAGAGCAGCGATTAAGAGGATGAAGAATGGAAAGTCGGTTGGACCAGATGACATACATGGAGATGATAGCGCACTCCTTCTTCATTCCTCAGGCATCCTCTCCCCTTCCAGAATCCTGTTAAACAATCTGGTTAAAAACTCCACTGCCATCTCTCCTTAACATCTCCACGCTTCTACCATAAGGGAGATGTGCAGACCTGCAGTAATTACAGGGAAATTAAGTTGATCAGTCACACCATGAAGTTATGGGAAAGAGTAGTGGAAGCCAGGCTGAGAGAAAAGGTGACCATCTGTGAGCAACAGTATGGTTTCATGCTGAGGAAGAGCACCACAGATGCCTTATTTGCTTTGAGGATGTTGATGGAGAATTATAGAGAAGGACAGAAGGAATTGCATTGTGTATTTGTGGATTTAGAGAAAGTGTACGACAGAGTGCCAAGAGAGGAGTTGTGGTATTGTATGAGGAAGTCAGGTGTGTCAGAGAAGTATGTGAGGGTGGTGCAGGACATGTATGAGGACAGTGTGACAGCAGTAAAGTGTGCAGTAGGTACGACAGACTGGTTTAGGGTGAAGGTTGGACTGCATCAAGGATCGGCCCTGAGCCCTTTCCTGTTTGCAGTGGTGATGGACAGGTTGACGAACAAGGTCAGACAGGAGTCTCCCTGGACTATGATGTTTGCAGATGATATTGTGATTTGTGGTGAGAGTAGAGAGCAGGTTTAGAAAAGCCTGGAAAGGTGGAGATATGCGCTGGAGAGAAGGGGAATAAAAGTCAGTAGGAGTAAGAAAGAGTACATGTGTTTGAATGAGAGGGAGGGCAGTGGAGTGATGGGGTTGCATGGAGAAGAGGTGGAGAAGGTGGAGGAGTTCAGGTACCTGGGGTCAACAGTGCAACGTAATGGAGAGTGTGTTAGAGAAGTAAAGAAAAGAGTGCAGGCAGGGTGAAGTGGGTGGAGAAGAGTGACAGGAGTGATTTGTGATAGTAGGGTATCTGCAAGAATGAAAGGGAAAGTTTATAGGACTGTGGTGAGACCTGCGATGTTGTATGGATTAGAGACAGTGGCATTGAGTAGAAGACAGGAGGTACAGCTAGAGGTATCAGAGCTAAAGATGGTAAGGTTTTTGTTGGGAGTGATGAGGATGGACAAGATTGGAAATTAGTTTATTAGCGGGACAGCACATGTGGGATGTTTTGGTGACAAGGTGAGGGAGGCGAGATTGAGATGGTTTGGACATGTGCAGAGGAGGGACATAAATTATATTGGTAGAAGAATGCTGAGGATTTAGCCACCAGGTAGGAATAAAAGAGAAAGGCCTAGGAGGAGGTTCATAGATGTGGTGAGGGAATACATGCAGGTAGTTGCTGTAAAAGAGGCAGATGTAAAGGACAGGGTGGTATGGAGATAAATGATCCGCTGTGGCAACCCCTAATGGAAGCAGCCGAAAGAAGAAGAAGAAGAAGAAGGCCAGGCAGAGGGACCGAGCTTAAAAGGATGTGTTTGACTAGTGAGGAACGTGTGTTGAGAAGGTGGAGGGAGTATTTTGAGCAGCTGATAAAAAGGAAAATGAGAGAGAGAGAAAGAGAGAGAGAGAGAGAGAGAGAGAGAGAGAGAGAGAGAGAGAGAGAAAGAGAGAGAGAGAGAGAGAGAAGGTTGGATGATGTGAAGTTAGTGAAGCAGGAACTAGTAGAGAGGAAGTGAGAGCAGCGTTTAAGAGGATGAATAGTGGAAAGTCGGTTGGACCAGATGACATACTGGTAGAAACATGGAGATGTTTAGGAGAGATGGCAGTGGAGTTTTTAACCAGATTGTTTAACAAGATTCTGGAAGGTGAGAGAATGCCTGGGGAATGGAGAAGGAGTGTGCTGGTACCGATCTTTAAGCATGAGGGAGATGGGGGGCCGCTATTGAGCTTGTCATGGAGTAGGACTCCGGTGGATTATTGTTATAATTGTTATTATAATTGTTATTATTTCGAGCTTTTCACTTTTATCTTTGCTCTCAATCCCTCGGTTTACCTCGTTGTTTGTGTACTTGAATCTAGAGGTAATTATGATGTCTGGTAAAACTACTAAGACCCAGTCACAGCTGCGGCCTGGTGCAACAGTTGCGGCCTCGCCTTCTTGTGATTCACCCAGTGCCCATCGTGAAGGGCCAATCGTTTCACAGGCAGCTTCTAAGGCTTATATTGACTCATTACAGTCAGAGCTGCTGTCCTCTCTGAGGTCCGAAGTCGCTGAGGTATTCAAGGCCAAGCTATGTGCATTAGAACGTACTTTGGGAAACGATTTACTGCCAATAAAGTCGGAGCTGCAGGCGGTGAAGGCGCAGCGGTCCAGCGATAAAGTTGCGAATGAGGCTGCGGTGCGGGAACTGAAGAGCAACGTGGTTGAAATGGATCGCTCATTTTCTGTTGCACCAATGATATTGCTGTAATGCAACGTGACATACACCGTCATACTGCTGAGTACAATAAGCTGGTGACCAAATGCGAAGATCTGGAAGCTAGATCAAGGCGCGATAATGTCCGTATAATTGGTGTTCCTGTGGGTCCCAATAGCTCCACTGTTGCAAGTGTTGCAGTGCTGTTGATGGAGGCACTGAATCTGGAGAAGGAGCCGGTTCTGGGCAGATCACATCGCACTCTACAGCCCATACCAAACAATGGTGAACGATCACGAGTCTTTGTGGCCAAGTTTCACTATCACAGCGAATGTCTGGATGTTTTACAGTGCGCCAGAGAATTACAGCGCGTTCAGTTTAAGGGCCTGAACATTTCTATTTTTCCCGACCATACGATAAAACCCGATAAAGCACGGGCTGCATTTAACGAGGTGCGGCAGCTCCGTGGTATTGAAGGTGTGAGGTACGGGTTGTTTTATCCAGCGCAGCTACGTATTACACACAATGGCGTGGGCAAAGACTTTTTCACCTGACGAGGCCAACAAGTATATAAAAACTATCCAAACTGTCTAATGTGTGAACATATTATTTGTCGCTGTTGGACGCGATGTTTACTTCTTGTTTTTATGTCACTGCACTGTTCACAAACTCCGCATGGTGATGCTGGTCTTTAACTTCACGCACTTTGTGTTGTTGTGTTTTCTTTTTTTTTTGTTATTTTTTATGGGAATCAAAGTGTGTGATCCTGAAAACTTTATGTTTGTTTCATAAATGCTTGGTCGATTTATGTTGGGATTTTATTTTTCTCTAGGAACATTGTTTATATGTTTATGTAGACCGGGGATGAGTAGCCGTGAACTAGATATAGTTGCGCATAATTTATGTTGTGTTTAATCTGCTGGAGCCTTCTCTTTGTTTAGGATAGGCTTGTTCTCTGTGTCCCTAGCACATTTATTTGTGTGGGTGGCGTTAGGTTTATGTTTTAAAAGTTTACATTGCTGTTTATGTTATCTACTTGTGTGTTGGGTATGTGTTTGTGTCGGTTTGTGTGGATCCCCCTGTCTTCACAGGTCCTGTTTTCTTTTTTTTTTTGTGTAGTTGTTTTTGGATGAATGGCTGACACTAATACAGACTCACGTTTAGTGGCAGTGGTGCACCTGTTCCTTAGCTGAAATATTAGGGGTATGGGTAATCCTTTTAAACGGTCTAGGGTTTTTACCCACCTGAAACACTTACACGCCAACATAGTATTTTTTACAGGAAACACACCTTCGAGTCAGAGATCATCATAGGCTTCACCGTCCTTGGGTGGGTCAAACTTTCCACTCCAATTTTAATTCTAAGGCACGAGAATTGTGTTTTGAACCCTGTTTTGGATCGTTCTAGTTCTCGTGCTCTATCCCAATCTGCTAAGTCAGTCTAAATCTTTCTGCGATTTCGTGTCACAAAACGGCTTGGTAGACCCATGGAGATGTCGCAATCCCAAGATTGGTGCATCATTCATATTCCAGAATTGTTTTTTTTTTTTTTATCGATAGTCATCCTAATCGCTCCGTTGTATCTACAGATTATTTGGGCATTGGGAATCTTTGATCATGCACCTTTAGCGTTGGATATCCAATTCTTAACTCATAGACATACTCAATCTCCTTGGCGGTTTAATTCCCATCTCCTGGCAGACAAGGATTTCTGTGTGTCTATTTCTAAAGCTATTGATGAATTCTTGTTGTTTAATCGTCTTGACTCTACCCCATGCTCATTATTATAGGAGACTCTAAAAGCCTATCTCAGAGGGCAAATCGTTTCGTACTCTGCTTCCGGGAGCACAGAGCTAAACTCAGGGACATTTCATCGGCCATCAGCCAACTCGATCAGAACTTTGTGTCCAACACTTCTCCAGAGCTATACAAACAACGTGTTGAGTTGCAAGCAGAATTCGATCTCCTCTCCACTAAGGAAACTGAATGCATGTTACTACAAACTCGTGGATTGTATTATGAATACGGTGACAAACCAAGCAGATTGTCAGCTCATCAGCTAGGAAGGCAGGCTGCATCACGCCTAATACCACAGATTAATAATAACTTAAATGTTACCGTTACCGATCCCATGGAGATCAATGCAGCATTTAAGTCGTATTACTCTGCTCTTTATAAATCTGAATGCCTTACTGAGTGATTTCCTTCAAAGTGTCGATTTTCCTGTTGTTGATATGGTCTCTGTAAGGGACTTCGACTCCTCACTATCTCTTGACGAAGTCAGAGCTTCAATAAAGGCGATACAGTCTAATAAAGCCCCAGTCCAAGATGGTTTTCCAGTTGAGTTTAAAAAAAAGTTTATCTATATATCTATATCAGCCTACACTGGCTCCCAATCAAATCTCGCATTGATTATAAAATACTACTACTGACATATAAAGCACTTAACGGTCTCGCACCGCAGTATCTGAGTGAACTTCTGTACCAGTATGATCCTCCACGCCTACTTAGATCAAAAGGTGCTGGCTATCTGTTGGTTCCTCAAATAATGAAGACTACCGCAGGGGGCAGGTCTTTCTCTTATAAAGCCCCACATTTATGGAACAGCCTTCCAATCAGTGTTCGGGACTCAGACACAGTCTCAGTGTTCAAGTCGAGGTTGAAAACGTATTTATTTAGTCAAGTCTTTTATCAGTAGATTTTTTCTTAGGTAAAGGTGCAGATCTGGAGGGAACATGGATATAGAGTGTTTGGTGAACTGGTATATTTGTATGCTGTCGTCCCCTCACATTCACACGTTCACTCGGGTTTGTTGACGGTGGTGTGGTGGGTCGTCCCAGAGATCCCTCATGTCTGTGTTACCTTCTGGTTCTCCCTTTTAGTTATGCTGCCATAGCGAGTCTTGCCGGAGTCCAAACTGCACAGTGACAAAAACTTTCATACACCAATAGATACACTTAATAATCCATATATTTCTCTCTCTCTCTCTCTCTCTCTCTCTCTCTCTCTCTCTCCCTCTCTCTCTCTCTCTCTCTCTCTCTCTCTCTCTC
>MU551562.1:1907000-1917153 GCA_024362625.1 Silurus asotus | reverse complement strand
AACGTCAAAGGTGGAGTTTTTCCCTTTGAATACAAACTAAATAGTTAATGGGGTGCTTTCTTTGAAAATCAGTACTCCACTAGACACAGTCCTTACTTCCTCCTCTTCCATCGACACCCACATCTGCCAGAGGTCATGAATGCCTGTCCCATGGGGGGAGATGACAGTGACATGAGATATACAGTTGTGTTCAAAATTATTCAACCCCCACTGAAATTGATTGTTTTGGTCGGTTTGACATTGATTATGATCATTCAGTCATCCTGCTTACAATTAAATCAAAGAGGCACGTGTAGGTCAGACAAATATAACATAACATTTATAATGAAATAACCACAAATGTCTTTTCTGAGCTCACATCATTATCAGTTTTATTCAACCCCCAAGTGACATTCAATCTTAGTACTTAGTACAACATCCTTTTACAGTTATAACAGCTTTTAAACGTGAAGCATAGCTTGACACAAGTGTCTTGCAGCGATCTACGGGTATCTTCGCCCATTCATCATGGGCAAAAGCCTCCAGTTCAGTCACATTCTTAGGCTTGCGCACTGCAACTGCTTTCTTTAAGTCCCACCAGAGGTTCTCAATCGGATTTAAGTCTGGTGACTGCGATGGCCACTTCAAAATGTTCCAGCCTTTAATCTGCAACCATGCTCTAGTGGACTTGGAGGTATGCTTGGGATCATTGTCCTGTTGAAAGGTCCAACGTCTTCCAAGCCTCAGGTTTGTGACGGACTGCATCACATTGTCATCCAATATCTCCTGGTACTGAAGAGAATTCATGGTACCTTGCACACGCTGAAGCTTCCTTCAGAAGCAAAACAGCCCCAAAGCATGATTGACCCCCCGCCATGCTTCACAGTAGGCAAGGTGTTCTTTTCTTCATAGGCCTTGTTTTTCCTCCTCCAAACATAGCGTTGATCCATGGGCCCAAACAGTTCTAATTTTGTTTCATCAGTCCACAGAACACTATCCCAAAACTTCTGTGGTTTGTCCACATGACTTTTGTCATACTGCAGTCGACTCTTTTTATTCTTTGGGGACAGCAAGGGGGTGCGCCTGGGAGTTCTGGCATGGAGGCCTTCATTACGGAGGGTGCACCGTGTTGTCTGAGCAGAAACTTCAGTACCCACATCTGGCAAATCTTTTCTCAGTTACTCAGCAGTCACATGGGGACTTTTCTCCACTCTACGCTTCAGGTAGCGCACAGCAGTCAAAGTCAGCATCTTCTTTCTGCCACGACCAGGTAGCGTTTCAACAGTGCCCTTTGACTTGAATTTGCAAATGATGCTTCCTGTGGTGTCTCTTGGTAAGTTTAACGTCTTTGCAATCTTCTTATAGCCATTGCCCTTCCTGTGAAGAGTAATCACCTGTTCTCTTGTCTTCCTGGACCATTCTCTTGACCTCAAAATGTTTGTAACCCCACCAGTAAATGTCTAGAAGGAGCTGAGTATCACAGTCATATTAAAGCTGCCTAATTGGTGCTTATTAGGCTTTATTGCTGCTCCCTGTTATCCACAGGTGTTTTCAATACCTGATTGAAAACACTTCATTGAATCTCTGTTCTTCAGAGTGGTAGTCTTTAAGGGGTTGAATAATTATGTCAATGAAGAATTCACAAAAGAAACATTTACTACTGTATTACAAAACTAATTGATGTCATTTTAGTTGATTATGGTTCTTTAAGAAGTCCTTGTAGGATTTTATTCTGAATACAATTACAAATGTACACTAAATTCCCAAAAACCATTTACAGCATTGTGGGTTGAATAATTTTAAACACAACTGTATGTCCTCCATATTTGAGGTGCAATTGACGCCATGCCCACTGATCAATATATTTGGGGTTACCAATGAGTCGGTATCACTGAGTTCTGTACACAAAGATGTTTTAGCCTACTCATCTTTGTTGGCCAGATGTTGCATACTTCTGCATTGGAAAGCAATAGGATGTCCCTCCATCTCTCGATGGTTTACAGTTTTGATGTTTTTTGATGTAAGTTGGAGAAAATAAAATATACACTGAGGAGTTCTACTGAAATCTTTTTTTTGCAAGTGGCAACCTGTTATTTCTTATTTTAGGAGACTATGGGTGTTACCTGATTGAAGATCTAAATCGGTCGAAATTGGACTGTATACATTTCTTTTGTTTCTTCAGTTGTTTTAACAGAGGGATGTGGGGTGTGTGTGTGTGTGCGCATGTGTGTGTGTCTTTGTCTGGGGGTTTGTTTGTGTTTTGTGTGGTGGGGTGGAGATGTTTGCTCTTTGTTGTATAAAAAAGAAAAAAAGGAGAATTCTGTTTACATTTTTGTATCTGTGATTGTTGATTCTTCAATAAAAAGATAAACCCATGGTTTGCTAAAAAATATATATGTATTTTTAATAAAAAGATTAAATTAATTGGTAAAATATAAATTCTCATATTATCTCATATTCTCATATAAGAATAATTTCATAAAAAATACTGTTGAAGTGCAAAAATTCAATGGAAACCGTGAAATGACAAATACATTTTTTACAATTAATTGTGAAAATATACATTCACATTCATAATTTTACAAAAAAAAATGTATGCAATAAGTAAACGAAAAAGATTTCATGACAAATGTTTTGACTTAAATTTGATATTAATTGATGAAAATATAAATTTTCATATTGAAAGGAATAATTTCAGAAAAAAATGTAAAAAAAATAAAAAAAGGGCAAAATTTTATTAAAAAATGTGTATGACAGATCAAGTTTTTACAAGATAATGTGAAATTAAAACCTTTGAAAGTGCAAAAAATCTAAGCAAAAAATTATAAACAATGGTTTGAAAAAAAAGACTTTCTTTAATAAATTATTTATTGTTTTTATTAAAATATTAAATTTCATATTCATAATCATAATTGCATAAAATTATCAATTATCCTTCATCATAAAAATACGAGTTATTGTAAAATATACATCATATATTCATGGAAACCCTTTGAAAAAGTGCCACAAGTGAACGCAAAACAATAAAGTGGCTATACAAATCAAGTTTTTAGAAACTTTAAAAAAAAAGTGCAATATGTAAGCAAAAAAATTACTTTAAAACCATGGGCTGAGAAAAAATATAACTTTTTTAAAAATAAAAATAAAAAATAAAAATATGAAATAAATCCGTAAAATTTACATTTTTATATTCATAAAAATATTTTAAAAGTGCAGAAATTGAATGAAAAATGTGATATGACGAATAAAATCTTTACAATGCATATTACTTTTCATATTCATAAGCATCATTTAACTAAAAACCGTTGAAAGTGCAACAATTCAACGCAAAACAATGACAATGGTTTGAACAAAATCTGACTTTCTTTTATAAAAAAATTGTTTTATTAAAATATTACATTTCTTATCCATAACCATAATTTAATCAAAAATATGTTAACCTTTATCATAAAAAATAGTTGTGAAAATATAAATTTTCATATACATTAGCATAATTTCATTAAAAACTATTAATAAGTGCAATAAGTGCATGAAATGGTGACATGACAAAATATGTTTATACAAAAATATACAGTTTTTCATAAAAAGAGTTATTGTATGAATATGAATGTTGATATTCATAAGAACAATTAAATGAAAAAACATTAAAAAGTACAATCCGTGAACAAAAAACTTTTACATGACAAACAATGGGTTAACAAAAATATTTTTTTTTTTTACATAAAATATGTCATTATGAAAATTTAAATTATTATATTCAGAAGCATATGTTCATGGAAGACCTTTAAATAATTGGCATTAAGAAACAGAAAACTAAAAAGTGTGCCCATACAAATCATATTTTAACAAATATATATGAAATTTATAATTAAAATGATAGTTATTGAGAAAATATTACATTTCATATTTAAAAGCATCATTTAAAAAAAAAAAAACATTAAAAAGTGCAATATGCAAACAAAAAAAATAACATTAAAAACCATGGTCTTAGAAGAATATAACTAAAAAAAAAAAAAAAAAAAAAAAAAAAAAAAAAAGAATAATAAATAAATAAATTCATGAAAAAAATGTTAAAAAGTTCATAAATTCAATGACTTGAAGTTATAGTAAAAATATAAATGGTCATATTCATAAGCATTATTTCACAATACAGGGAGTGCAGAATTATTAGGCAAATGAGTATTTTGACCACATCATCCTCGTTATGCATGTTGTCTTACTCCAAGCTGTATAGGCTGGAAAGCCTACTACCAATTAAGTCACATATTAGGTGATGTGCATCTCTGTAATGAGAAGGGTGTGGTCTAATGACATCAACACCCTATATCAGGTGTGCATAATTATTAGGCAACTTCCTTTCCTTTGGCAAAATGGGTCAAAAGAAGGACTTGACAGGCTCAGAAAAGTCAAAAATAGTGAGATATATTGCAGAGGGATGCAGCAGTCTTAAAATAGCCAAGCTTCTGAAGCGTGATCATCGAACAATCAAGCGTTTCATTCAAAATAGTCAACAGGGTCGCAAGAAGCGTGTGGAAAAACCAAGGCGCAAAATAACTGAACTGAGAAAAGTCAAGCGTGCAGCTGCCAAGATGCCACTTGCCACCAGTTTGGCCATATTTCAGAGTTGCAACATCACTGAACTGCCCAAAAGCACAAGGTGTGCAATACTCAGAGACATGGCCAAGGTAAGAAAGGCAGAAAGTCGACCACCACTGAACAAGACACACAAGCTGAAACGTCAAGACTGGGCCAAGAAATATCTCAAGACTGATTTTTCTAAGGTTTTATGGACTGATGAAATGAGAGTGAGTCTTGATGGGCCAGATGGATGGGCCCGTGGCTGGATTGGTAAAGGGCAGAGAGCTCCAGTCTGACTCAGACGCCAGCAAGGTGGAGGTGGAGTACTGGTTTGGGCTGGTATCATCAAAGATGAGCTTGTGGGGCCTTTTCGGGTTGAGGATGGAGTCAAGCTGAACTCCCAGTCCTACTGCCAGTTTCTGGAAGACACCTTCTTCAAGCAGTGGTACAGGAAGAAGTCTGCATCCTTCAAGAAAAACATGATTTTCATGCAGGACAATGCTCCATCACACACGTCCAAGTACTCCACAGCGTGGCTGGCAAGAAAGGGTATAAAAGAAGAAAATCTAATGATATGGCCTCCTTGTTCACCTGATCTGAACCCCATTGAGAACCTGTGGTCCATCATCAAATGTGCGATTTACAAGGAGGGAAAACAGTACACCTCTCTGAACAGTGTCTGGGAGGCTGTGGTTGCTGCTGCACGCAATGTTGATGGTGAACAGATCAAAACACTGACAGAATCCATGGATGGCAGGCTTTTGAGTGTCCTTGCAAAGAAAGGTGGCTATATTGGTCACTGATTTGTTTTTGTTTGGTTTTTGAATGTCAGAAATGTATATTTGTGAATGTTGAGATGTTATATTGGTTTCACTGGTAAAAATAAATAATTGAAATGGGTATACATTTGTTTTTTGTTAAGTTGCCTAATAATTATGCACAGTAATAGTCACCTGCACACACAGATATCCCCCTAAAATAGCTAAAACTAAAAACTACTTCCAAAAATATTCAGCTTTGATATTAGTGAGTTTTTTGTGTTCATTGAGAACATGGTTGTTGTTCAAATTAAATCCTCAAATAAAATTAATCCTCAAAAATACAACTTGCCTAATAATTCTGCACTCCCTGTAAATCGTTAAAAAGTGCAATAAGTGAATGAAAAAGGTTTCTTGATAAACCATGTTTCGACATAAATGTGACTTTTCTCATATAAATATGAAATTAATAGGTAAAATATACATTTTAGTATTGAAGAAAATAATTTCATGAAAAACTTAAAAAAAAGTTATTATATTACAAAACATATTCTGACCAAAATATGACATTTTTCATATGAATATTAGTTATTTAAAAATGTTTAATTTTCATAGTCATAATCCTATAATCAGACTGGGATGTTTACTGGTATTATCATGGATAATTAAACTGTGGAGCAACAACCATTTTAACCATGTTAAAATCTCACCTGAAATCTCAGATAAACAGTCTAGAGGCAGAGCTGGAGGAGCAAAGGGTGCAAAAACAGTGTTCACTTGCAGAGAACTAACAGCTATGGAACTGGTGGCTACTGGGTAATACAGTGCAGAACAAGAGTCAATGCAAACAACATTTTTGGAAACTGAGTGTGAGTTTACAAATGCGTTTACAATGACTTGAAAAATCATGTATCACTACACTGTAAAAAAATTCCGGGATTTCACAAGATGTAACAGTAATATTTCACAGTAACTTACATTATTAGCATTTCACAGGCATTAACTGTGATATTTCACAATATAGTACAGTGTTGAGACTTTTATTGTAAAAAGAATGCCATCGAAATTACAGGAAGCGGCTGTGACTTTCCTCCCGCGCTGGCGCTATATCTTTGAGTTCCCCTTCAGGAACTCGAGCTGCGTCGAAACGCTATGGGAACGCCCCTGCGTGACCGCGCTCTGAACCACGTGTGTAATCTGACCAATAGGGGTTTGGGACGTGACGTCATCAGCGGGCGACGTCGCGTAAACAGGAAGCTACAAATGGCTGCGAGATGGACCAGACGCTAGCTTTCTGCTCGTTCAGGTAAGCGCTGTTTCGCTGTGTTTTTCTGATCGAGTGATGGCTGGCAGACAAGGTTTCCGTAATTGTGTTCATCCGTGTCCGCGTTTCATTACCGGTAGGGATTCACATGATCGGTGCGTTGTTTGCCTGGGTGTGGAGCATGCACAGTCGGCTCTCGAGGGAGCCGATTGCTCGCATTGTAGCCGCATGGCTATGCGCACGCTTTGCTCCCGGAGAGCGCTCTTTGAGAGGAGCTCTCTCCCTCATGGCTCCGGTCCCGCTCTCGCCGAGGCGAAGCGGCGCCGGCGTTCGTGGGGCTCGCAGGCCGATTTAGCGGCGGGGTTGGAGTCGGATGAGTCCGCTTCAGCTTTGTCGGCTGAATTGAGCTTCGGCTCTATTGGGGAAGCAGGCCCGATGGCTGCTTCTTCTCCCGGTACGAGCAGCGCGGCGTTACATGTCTCTCTCTCCGAGGAGGGTGAGCTGATGGATGCTAGCGGGCCCGTGGAGTCCTCTCAGCCTGTGCTGTACGAGGAGCTCCTCGAGGTCGTGACACGAGCCGTTGCTAAGCTGGATCTAGCTTGGCCGGTGGAGCAGCAGAGACAGCGCGCACCCAGTAAGCTGGATGAGCGTTTTCTGCGTCCCGTGTCGCTTCCTCGGCGCCGGGGCCTGCCGTTTTTTCCCGATCTGCATGCCGAGGTGTCCAGTTCGTGGGAAACCCCATACTCGGCGCGTGCTTCGTCGCACCACTCCTTGCTTTACGCGAATGTGGTTAGGGCTAAGGCGTGCGGCTATGGGGCGATGCCGCGTGTTGAGGAGTCGCTAGCTAGCTACCTCTCTCCTAGCGTAGCATCGTCGCTAAAGGCTCTGGTGTTTCCTACTAAACCGCTACGTGCTACATCGGCTTTAGTGGGGAAGGCTTACGCGGGAGCAGGTCAGGCCGCGGGATGTCTCCACACCATGGGCGTGTTGCAGGCATACCAGGCGGATCTGCTGCGTGATTTGGATGAGGGACTTAGCTCCGGGGCCACTGACATTAAAGAGTTACGTCGCGCTACCGACCTAACCCTTCGGGCCACGAAACACACGGCGCGGGCCGTTGGTCGGTCCATGGCGGCCCTGGTGGCCACAGAGCGGCATCTGTGGCTCACCTTGTCCGACTTCCCGGACAAGGATCGAGCTGTGCTCTTGAACGCTCCGATGGCTCCTCCTGGTCTGTTCGGTGACGCTGTGACGGCAGTCGTAGACAGGTTTCAGGAGTCTAAGAAGCAGTCGGCTGCGTTTCAGCAGTACCTCCCTCGCCGGTCACGTGGGGCTGGTCGGCGGCAGCCCCAGCCTGGTCCTTCCGGGCACCGCGAAGCCCAGAAACAGAGCTCTGGGCCCAAGAAGGAGCGGGTGGACCTGAGGGTCACGCTCGACTCCAGCAAACGGGCCGTGGTGCGGAAGTCCTGACGATTTTCGGTCGTGGGGGCGGTGTTCGTCTCACGCTACGGCGGCCGTCCCTCCCCCGCACCACCAGGAGGCCGGGCCGTGGTCTCTGCCACAGGATGTGATTCAGAGCGTGGCCGCTCTCCAGCGGTTGTCTCCCTCCATTTCCGCCTAAAGTCTAGGTACGGATGGGGGAGCCCCGCCGCCTCTGTCGGGGTATCTTCAGCTGCAGGGCTCCGCCCCAGCTGCTCTGAGCGGGTCAGAGGCCAGTCCCGAGGGGCTGGTTCCCCTGCAGAACTTTCTGGCAGCTTGGGAGGTGCTGCCAGGAGTCTCCCAATGGGTCCTGCGGACCATAGGCGGGGGTTACGCAATACAGTTTGCGTCCTCTCCTCCCTGTTTCAACGGGTTGTGTCCCACCCTGGTGGGTTCCGAGCAGGCTCTGGTCCTGGAACGGGAAGTGCGCACGCTCCTGGGGAAAGGGGCCATCGAGGTGGTTCCCCCCTCGGTTCGAGAGTCAGGCTTTTACAGCCCGTACTTCATTGTTCCGTAGAAGGCTGGCGGGTTGCGTCCCATTGAACCGCGCTCTCAGGAGACTCAGGTTCAGGATGCTCACCCTCAAGGGGGTCGTGACGCAGATCAGGTCCGGGGACTGGTTCGTCACTATAGATCTGAAGGATGCATACTTCCACATCTCCATCCTTCCTGCACACAGGAGGTTCCTGAGGTTTGCTTTCGGGGGCGTAGCATACCAATATCGGGTCCTCCCGTTTGGTCTGGCACTCTCGGCCCGCACCTTCACGAAATGCGTCGATGCGGCACTGGCCCCGCTGCGGCTTCAGGGCATCCGCATTTTGAACTACATCGACGATTGGTTGATCATGGCTCCCTCGGAGCACCAGGCGATTCGGCATCGAGACGTCGTCCTCGCCTGCATGAAGGTGCTTGGGTTTCGGCTAAACGCCAGCAAAAGCGTGCTTTCTCCTTCACAGAGGACCACCTTTTTGGGCGTGGTGTGGGACGTGGCCAGGATGCAGGCACGGTTGTCGCCTGCTCGGGTCGAGGTCATCCTTGCGGCCGTCAGGAGAGTGCGGGAAGGCCAGCCACTCACTGTGCGGCAGCGTCCAGCATAGTTCCGCTCGGGCTCCTGCACATGAGGCCCCTCCAGTGGTGGCTCCGGGGCAGGGGGTTCTCCCTCAGGGGAAACCCGCATCGCACTATCAAGGTCTCGCGGCGTGCCCTTCGAGCCTTGGATGTCTGGAAAGACCGGGCATTCCTGTCCCGTGGCCCAGTGTTGGGGGTTCCGTGTCGTCGCGTGACGCTGACGACGGACGCTTCCCTCACGGGGTTGGGTGCGGTCATGAGTGGCCACTCCGCCCAGGGCTTGTGGAGCGGCCCACGTCTCTCGTGGCACATAAATTGCCTGGAGATGATGGCTGTGTTTCTGGGGTTGAAACACTTTTTCCCAGCCCTAAGAGATTGCCATGTGTTGGTCCATACGGACAATACAGCGGTGGTCTCCTACATCAACCGCCAGGGGGGTTGTGGAAGCTGTGGCTGTGGCCCCTGAGGGGGCCCGGTTCGCGGCAGCTGGTCTCTCCACCGAGGTGGTAGAGACCCTTCTCCACTCCAGAGCTCCCTCCACGAGGAGGTCGTACGCCACACGCTGGCGGCTGTTCACATCCTGGTGCGAGCACCGTGGCCTGGATCCTGTTAACTGCCCGGTTGGGTCAGTTCTGGAGTTCCTGCAGGAACAGTTTGCGGCAGGGTTAACCCCCTCGACCCTGAAGGTTTACGTGTCGGCCGTTGCGGCGTATGGCTCCCCGCCTGCGGGGCAGTCGCTGGGTAGGCACCCACTGGTGACACGTTTCCTCCGTGGCACCCGGAGGCTGAGGCCCGGGACGCGACCCAGAGTGCCTGTCTGGGATCTGGCCGTTGTGCTGGCGGCTCTTTCCGAGCCCCCCTTCGAGCCGTTAGCCGATGTGGCCCTTAGGTTTCTGTCGGTCAAGACCACCTTTCTGTTGGCGATTTCCTCCCTGAAGAGGATCGGGGATCTGCAGGCTTTGTCTGTGGCCCCGTCTCGCCTGGAGTTTGCTCCTGGTATGGCCAAGGTGTTTCTCTATCCGAAACC
>MU551562.1:1881621-1905502 GCA_024362625.1 Silurus asotus | reverse complement strand
AAAAAAAAGAAAGAAAGAAAGAAAGAATAATAATTCGATTGTCTCAGAAAAATTTCACTGCCAAATGTTTTTTTTTATTCCACTGACAAATGTGCGCGGCAGTGTTCTCACTGTTACACTAAGCTAAACTCTTGTGTTTGTAAGTACACGAACGTTAGCCTACTGTGATCTTTAGCTGAACTTAATTTATGTTTATAATTATTGGCTTTTAATCATCTTGTTTGTATTTATGAGCAGTAGTGGGGTGGTGAGCTTTCTAACTAAGTTACACACATCGTTCATTTTAGTGTTGACACCCTAGTTGTCTTGTCCCTTAGTTTTATACTTTCACTAATGTGTTTAAGATGTTTTTTTAACTTTTGGGTTGTTCAGTTTAGTAACTTTCATGTGAGTGAACCAAATATATTCACTTTGAGTTATTATTCTATAAGTCCAGATGACAACATAAAAAAAATAAATAGCCTACAGCGTAGACCTTACACACGACTATAAATCGGGCTTAAGTGACTTTTGGGTCCCTGGAAAGGTTTTGACATGCTGCAATAAGCTGATCCATACACTTTATGTGCATCATGTTACTTTATAACTTTTTGTGCAGTATAAAAGCAGTAGTGGCAGCAGTGTCCAAATGATATGAACATATCTTTTCACTTCATTGTTTTGTTTGTGCAATGTAGTACTGCAACAGCTGTAAGAAAGGTTATAAAAAACTGTTAGCATATAAGGATGTAAATGGTCTTCCTTCCTGTAAATGGTCCAATAAATACCATACCGAGGTCATCATACTGAAATACTATTGTACCGTGAATTTTTGATACTGTTACATCCTATATAAAGATGCAACTTGACACATTGCAAATTATGAAAGTCAGAATGTAAAAATGACAAAACTGAAGCATACATTAGGAGGCACTCTGTGATCCATGTCATTGGCACATTATTCCTGTTGGGTGGAGCAAATTCAAGCAAATTGATAAAATTTTATTGAGGAGAAAATCCATAAAAAAAATTATTTATTTAAATATTTGGGGTTTAACTGGACCAAAGTAATGTCACCTTGTTCGAACTGAGCAAACTTTAGTTTTGCTTTGTACTGCAAAAGCATTGACCAACTGAAGGCTACTTTTTCATCCCACTTGAAAGAAACTAACAGTTTTTCTTTCTGCCTTTTTGTTTATAGGCGCTTTATGGGCATTAATCCGGAGACAGGCACAAAGTCAAAGAAGCAGAAAGGGACTCATCAACCAGCACGTCTGTACACTCATAAGAAAACTTATTGATTTTGAATGGATGTCAGTCTAGTGTGAACCAAAATTTTGTTCTTTGTTTAGCTAGGCAGTTATGCACTTTATAAACTATGTTCTATATTGTCTCTTTGTTCAATAAAGAAACACTACGCTGTAAAAAGCCTTGTTGCAATTACATTTTAATGAAGTTGAATCAACTTGAAATTACAATTCACTTAAACTTTTTTGACAGGTGAGGAGTTGCTATTAATTATAAAAATAAACTTAAAATAACTTAAGCTAATTAAAATTCATTTTTATAATTTATAGCAACTCCTCATTGGTCAAGAAGGTGAAATTTAATAGTAACTTCAAGTTAATTAAATAAAAAAATTTAAGTACAGGTTTTTACATGTAAAGTATAAGCAGTTCTGGAAAATCTTTTTCGAGATAGTCATTGAATAATAAATAAATGTATGTATGTAATAAATGTATGAAATAAACGTATGAAATTTTTGATTGTGTTTATTTGAATTTAACATTGTTTTAATGTTAAGTTATTGGTATAGCCAGGACTATTACAGTGTACACTGTAAATCTACAGCAGACTAATGCTAAATTGCATTACATTAACTGTAACTTAACAGCTAAATGCAATTATTATATGGAATAATGCTGCTATATCACAGTAATCTAAAAGACATTACTTGTAATTTCACATATTACTACAGGAGCATACTGCTAATTCACAGTAATAAGAAGGCCTAACTACTGTGAGGTTACAGTAAGCAGCTGTCATTTCACAAGTCTTTACTGTAAAAATGACACTGTAACATACTGTGAAAGTACAGTAACAACTTGACAGTAATTTACTGTGAAGTTACATACAGTACCTTCCTGTGAAAGTAATGCAACTGGTTGCCAGTAATTTACTGTGAATTTACAGTCAAATAATTTACAGTGTAGAAAAAGAATGTTTTCAATAATTGTAATAAAACAAAAAAATTGTGTGAAATTTTGTGTGAAAAAAATTGTTTAATTAAATAAAACTGATCTAGTTTTCTTTCAGAGTGGGCTCAGGCTACAGAGCTACGGTATAACAAGTTAAAGGAGAAGCATGCAGAGTTGGTAGGCAACCATGCAGTGTTACTTAGGAAGGTGTGTATGTGGCCATGCAGGCATGCAATGTTATATGCCTTTGTGTGTGTGTGTGTGTGTGTGTGTGTGTGTGTGTGTGTGTGTGTGTGTGTGTGTGTGTGTGTGTAATAGAAGAGCATAACACACAAAAAAAATTTAAATGCCTCTGTCTACAGACACTGTAAAGATGTTGTCAGCCACTCAGCAGACCCAGGAGGAGGTGGCCAGAACTAAACAACAGTTATCTTTTGAAATGGAGAGGATCAAACAGGAGTCTGACATGAAGGTCAGTTACACACATTCATCTATACATTTTTGAATAAATCTATTTAGAACTGCCTCCTACAGTAAAACTTTGTTTTACACATTTTGCAGTTGGAGAAGCAAAAGTTTAAAATGGATAAATTGAGACGGGATTTGGAGGTGAAAATTTCGGAGATCCAACAAATAAAAGGGTTATTACAGACTAGTGAAAAGGTATGTATTACTATTTGTAAAAACCTGGACTAGATTGATCCTGGTGCAAATTTGCCCCTGGATGAAGGGAATTCAGATATTTGATGACTGGGATAGGAGAAGTCCCTAATAATTGTGTGTGCTTTAGACATGTTGGAGTTATGGAGTAGAGCAGCAGACGTAGCACACAATCATGTGGGACACCAGTGATCAGAATAAGGGTGCTTGCTTAAGTCTGCCAACCTCATATCTGTTGCTTAAAGTCCAGAATCCATCAGATGTGGAGGTGCAGACAACTAGGTCAAATAGTTTAGTGAACAGTTTTGTGGAAATGGCAGTGCTTAAGCCAATGTACAGCATTCTTTTGTTCATGGTGTTATTATCCACGTAGGTAAGTAGAAAAACAGAGCAATCACTGCAACCTCTGTTAATCTGTGCGGTTGTAAGTAGGTCACAGGCCTGCAAATAGGTGATTTAGAAGCAGTTTCTCAAAGCATGAAAGCATTTACCATATTTTCCGAACTATAAGCCACTACTTTTTTCCAACGCTTTGAACCCTGTGCCTTAAACAACGAAGCGGCTTATTTATGAATTTTTCCTGGGTTTTTCCCGGTTTCACAAACTTCAAGCCAAAAAACTGAGTGACATAACATTAGACCAATGAAATTTCCGAATGGAAAAAGCGCACTTCACCTGTGTTTTGAGCTGCACGGCATCAGGAGAAAAACGCACGACGATGCCAAAAGATAAACTCTGGAGAGAAATTGTTGTATAAGGAAGGAGGAAGACAGTAAACAATGACTTTCTTGGTAGGCTACTGTTTAGATACCAGCCATTGTAATGCGTTGAATAGCTCGCTAACTCCAGTTGCAACAGAAATCATATAAGCACAGACAGGTTTCCAAAACTTGTGCGTTTTTATTTTTCTTGGCAACAGCGTTACGGGTTAATCAAAGAAATAAGCATCAGAATATAATAAGGACATATTCCTCGGTATTTCACACATGCAGTAATACCAGAAAATTCAGCGGCAGGCTATTCCCTAAATGCTGCTCTGCTCTTAAAGGAGCCACAACATATTTCACCCTTCTTTCGTTAAAGCCTGTGTAAAGTTCATTAGTTTCAGTGTAGACACCTGTGGTTTATAGACAGGTGCGGCTTATTTATGTTCAAAGTAAAAATCAGTGGGTGCGGTTTATATATGGGTGTGCTTAATAGTCCGGAAATTACGGTAGTTGCAATGGGAATGAGTGTAATAAGGTAGATGTTATTTTTACCACACTGCAGTGGAATGCCTAGGTACTGGTATAATGGTTGTTGTCCTTAGGAGAACAGTGGCCTGGCCCAGAGACATATTAAATATGTTATTGAAGACCTTTACCATCTGTTCAGCACATGGACTGAGCCCTTAAACTCGGTACTTAGTGTGAAAATGTATTGAAAATGGAGTGAACAGTGGAGGAGTCAACATTTGTAGTGTAGTCTGTCTTGGTCAAATGGAGCAAAGAAGTGTTTGAGCTCATCTGAGAGAAAGGCACTGCTGTATAGAAGAGTCTCTTTTGTTAGTTTGTGGACGTGATGCTCCAGATTCTAAATGCATCTGGATTCTGTGGCAGTGCTCCTCAATTTTATGAATTTTAGGAATCTTTAGCTTTTTAAATCCCCTTAATTCCTGCTGTAAGCAAGAGTCTGATCACATGAGATGTTCCACCACAGATTCTGTTTAGGAAGTTTATAAAGGTAAATAATACGATGTGTGCAAGTGTTTAGATCTGTGTGTAATGCTAAAGTGACCTGTGGGGCAAACACACACCAGTCATGTATGTATATGTACTTCTTCTTTTGGCTTCTCCCATTAGGGGTCACCACAGCAGATTATCCGTCTCCATACCCCCCTGTCCTCTACATCTGCCTCTTTCAAATAAACTTCCTGCATGTCTTCCCTCAACACATCCTCTTTTCCTCCTTCCTGGGGGCTCCATCCTCAGCATTCTCCTACCGATGTTGCCACGTCCCTCCTTTGCACATGCCCAAACCATCTCAATCGAGCCTCCCTCCCCTTGTCTCTAAAACGTCCTACATGCGCTGTTCCTCTAATAAACTCATTTCTAATCCTGTCCATTCACATCACTCCCAACGAAAACCTCAACATCTTCAGCTCTGCTACTTCCGGCCTCACCTCCTGTCTCTAATCTATACAACATCACAGA
The DNA here is from genome assembly GCA_024362625.1 of Silurus asotus. Classification (NCBI taxonomy): domain Eukaryota; kingdom Metazoa; phylum Chordata; class Actinopteri; order Siluriformes; family Siluridae; genus Silurus; species Silurus asotus. The sequence goes on along the minus strand of MU551562.1, from coordinate 1,900,473 downwards.
TCTCACCACAGTCCTATAAACTTTCCCTTTCACTCTTGTAGATACTCTTCAATTATCTCTCTTCTTCACCCACTCCACCCTGCCTGCACTCTTTTTTTTACTTCTCTAACACACTCCCCATTACTACAATACACTCTTGAACCCAGGTACCTAAACACCTCCACTTTCTCCACCTCTTCTCCCTGCAACTGCACCACTCCACTGCCCTCCCTCTCATTCACACACATGTACTCTGTCTTACTCCTACTGACTTTCATTCCCCTTAATTCTCCAGCAAGAACCTCAACCTCTCCAGGCTCTTCTCAACCTGCTCCCTACTCTCACCACAGATCACAATTTCATCCACAAACATAAGAGTCCAGGGAGGCTCCTGTCTGACTTTGTCCATCACCACTGCAAACAGGAAAGTGCTCAGAGCCAATCCTTGATGCAGTCCAACCTCCACCTTGAACCAGTCTGCCGTTCCTTCTGCACACTTCACTGCTGTCACACTGTCCTCATACATGTCCTGCACCACCCTCACATACTTCTCTGACACACCTGACTTCCTCATACAATACCACAAATCCTCTCTGAGCACCCTGTAGTACTCTTTCTCCAAATCCAAAAACACACATTGCAACTGTTCTGACCTTCTCTATACTTCTCCATCAACATTCTCAAAGCAAATAATGCAAATAATGTCTGTGGTGCTCTTCCTTTGGCATGAAATCATACTGTTGCTCACAGATAGTCACCTCTTCTCTCAGCCTGGCTTTCACTACTCTTTCCCATAACTTCATGGTGCGGCTGTTCAACTGTATTCCTCTGTAGTTACTGCAGGTCTGCACATCTTTATTTTTGAAGATCGGTACCAGCACACTTTCTTCTCCATTTCTCAGGCATCCTCTCACCTTCCAAAATCTTGTTGAACAACCTGGTTAAAAACTTTACTGCCATCTCTTCTAAACATCTCCTTGCTTCTAACGGTATGTCATCATGTCTTTTCACTCTTCATCCTTTTAATCGCTGTTCTCACTCTTGACCTCCTTACTAATCCTATCCACTTCCTGCTTTACTATCTCCACACCATTCAACCTTTTCTCTCTCTCATTTTCAATTCAATTCAATTCAATTTAGTTCAATTAATTTTTATTTGTATAGCGCTTTTAACAATGAACATTGTCTCAAAGCAGCTTTACATGGATAATGTGGTGATTAAAATTGAATATGTTCTTTATAAGTAAGTTTGTGCCTGATGAGCGAGCTGGTGGTGACTGTGGCTAGGAAAAACTCCCCGAAATGGTATAAGGAAGAAACCTTGAGAGGAACCAGACTCAAGAGGGAACCCATCCTCATCTGGGTTGCACCGAATATCCATTTATAGCAGATATACGATGTTGCGGGGTACAGTGATAATGATCAGAAGCAAAAAGTAGTCCTGAATCAATGTAGACTGTTGACATTAACTACAGATCAATCCATCCTCAAATCGCACGTTCTTACTCCGGAATTTCATGGAACCACCCAAGGCGTTGATGAAAAACCGTCCCAAGCTGCACAGAGAACACTATCCAGAGGCAGGCCTGGACGAAGTGGGAAAAACCATGGAGAGGAGAGGGGCAGAAACAGTGGCTTTTTGCGCCTCATGACAAGCCTCTCGAAGCACTTCATCATGATGGGTGTGAGTGCAACGGGACGATAGTCATTGAGGCAGGACACAGAAGACTTCTTCGGCACAGGAATAATGGTCGTCGTCTTGAGGCACGAAGGAACAGTGGCGCTGCTCAGGGAGATGTTGAAGATGTCAGTGAAGACATCTGCTAGTTGTTCTGCACATTCCCTGAGCACTCTGCCAGGAATGTTGTCAGGTCCAGCAGACTTCCGTGGGTTAACTCTGCATAGAGTTTTCCCAACTTCAGCTGTGGTTAGACAGAGCACCTGGTCACTGGGAGGAGGGATTGTCTTCCTCGCCACCACGTTGTTCTGCACCTCGAACCGGGCGTAGAAGTCGTTCAGCGCATCTGGAAGGGAGGCGTCACGGTCACAAGCAGGTGATGTGGTCTTGTAATTTGTGATCGCCTGGATGCCCTTTAACATGCGCCGGGTGTCTCCGCTGTTCTGGAAGTGGCCATGGATTCTCTTGGCGTGTGCGCGCTTCGCCTCTCTGATAGCACGGGACAGTTTGGCCCTTGCTGTTTTTAAGGCCGTCTTGTCCCCTGCTCTAAAGGCTGAGTCTCTTGTTTTTAGCAGCGCACGAACCTTGGCGGTCATGCATGGCTTCTGGTTGGAGTGTATAGTGATGGTCTTGGAGGTAGTCACGTCATCAATGCACTTGCCGATGTAACTGGTCACTGTTGACGTGTACTCCTCCAAGTTGATGAAATCGCCGTTGGTTGCAGCTTCCCTGAACATGTCCCAGTCAGTGCATTCAAAACAGTCCTGGAGAGCCGACATGGATCCTGCTGGCCAGGTTCTCACTTGTTTTCGAGCTGGTCTTAAACGCCTGCTGAGTCGTCTTTATGCTGGGATCAGCATAACAGAGATGTGGTCTGAGTACCCGAGGTGGGTACATATTGCAAAGTACAAATTCTGATAGAATTTGGGAAGCACATTCCTGAGATTTGCATGATTAAAATCTCCGGCGACTATAAACAGTCCGTCAGGGTGTGTGTTTTGAAGTCCGCTAATGGTCCCGTAGAGCACGCTGAGCGCTTCCTTAGCATTAGCGCTAGGTGGTATGTACACTCCGAGCACAATAGCGGTGGTGAATTCCCGGGGTAAATAAAAAGGTCTACATCTCACAACAATAAACTCCAGCAGCGATGAGCAGTAGGAAGAAACAAGCACAGAGTTCTTACACCATTCCGTGTTGATGTAAACACACAGACCGCCGCCGTGAGTCTTACCGCACAGAGCTGCATTTCTGTCGACACGAAACGCGGCTTGCCCGTCCAGCTGGAACTCTGTCGCTCAGCCACGTCTCAGTAAATACAAAAACGCAGCAGTGTCTGTACTCACGCCGAGTAGCTTGTTGAAGTCTGATGTAGTCTAATTTATTATCCAGGTAGCAGACATTTGCCAGCAGTAGTGATGGTAGAGCGGGCCGGCTAGGGTTAGCTTTTAGCCTAGCATTAGCACCCGTCGCTTTCCGTGTTTCTGCTTCCTTGCGCAACGCTTCCAATTCCCCCCCTCCGTCCGTCCTCCGCAGGCGATGCCGAGGTCTGGAGGCCTGGTTCTCGGAGCACGCCGAGGTCCCGTAGCTTCTGCTGCAGGTCATCATTAATGGTGTTGTTTGGGTTGTTTCTGAATTCTTTCAATGTTTTGCGGTTGTACACAGGGACACCGGTTGCTCCGATGTCTATGTGTTGTGTAGGGCGGGCTACAGAATAACGTTAGCACCATTTTGGGTCCGGAGCGGCCGCTGCGAGCTACTGCCGCGCCGCCATCTTGGAACCAACAAGAGATGCTACGTAATCGGATGCTACGTAATCGGAAAGGTTTCTTCTAGCTGCATGTGGTCCTACTAAAAGTAGTTCTGTATTATCTGAGTTGAGCAGAAGAAAGTTATCAAGCATCCACTGTCTAATGTCCATTACACACTCCATAAAATTGTTAAGCTGATCTCTCTCATCTGGCTTTGCTGAAATATACAACTGTGTATCATCAGCATAGCAATGGAAGCGAATACCATGTTTATGTTTAATTTCCCCCAAAGGCAGCATATATAACAAGAAAAGCAGTGGGCCTAAGACAGATATTTGAGGAACACCAAACTTTACCTCAGAGAGTGTGGAGAACTCACCATTTACATCAACAAACTGATATCGATCAGTCAAATAAGGCCTAAGCCAAGAGAGAGCTGTTCCCTTTATTCCAACAACGTTTCCAAGTCTAGCAAGCAGTATAGTGTGATCAGTGGTGTCAAAAGCTGCACTAAGGTCAAGCAAAACAAGTAAGGAGACAAAACCCTGATCAGAGGCCAATTTACCACCTTAACTAGTGCCGTCTCTGTGCTATGATGAGGCCTAAATCCTGACTGATACATTTTAAAAATGTTATTCATAAGTAGGTGTGAGCATATCTGCTGTGCTACCACCTTTTTTAAACATTTAGGATATAATGGGGAGATTCGATATTGGCCTGTAGTTGGACAGCTGACATGGGTCAAGGTCAGGTTTGTTAATTAGGGGTTTTATAACTGCCAGTTTGAAGGATTTAGGTACATAACCAGTGCTAATGGAAGAGTTTATTATTTTAAAAACAGGTTCAATTACCTCTGGAGTTATCTGTTTAAAAGACACTTGTAGGCAAGGGTTCGAGAATGAAGGTTGATGATTTTGATGAGGAAATTAATTAAATTAAGTCATTCTCTTGAATAGGAATAAAGTTGTGTAGTTTATTGTCTGTTATTAATTACACTGCTGTCTACAGGGTTACTTGTAAAATAATTTGGATTTATATTACCCTTTGGATTTCTTGCCTGATGTTTTTAACTTAATTATTAAACAAGTTCATGAAATCATTACTACCTAATGATGGTGTGCATGTTAGTGCAGTGCTTTTATTTCCTGTTAATTTTGCTTCCGTGCTGAATAAAAATCTAGGATTATGCTTGTTATTTTCTATGAGGGTGGAGAAATATGCTGATCCAGCAGCACTAAGAGATTTTCTATAATTTAGAAGGCTCTCCTTCCATGCTATTTGAAATACTGTTAATTTTGTTTGATGCCATTTACGTTCTAATTTCCGAGTGGTCTGTTTTAAGGTGCGTGTATGATCATTATACCACGGTGCTAATTTTTTCTTCCTGATCATTTTGGTCTTAAGGGGGGGCTACATCATCCAGAGTATAACATACCATTGATTCTAGGTATTCAGTGGCCCAGTCGAGCTCTGCGGGGTCAGACGGAGATTATCAAAATGAATGTTAAAGTCATCAACAATTAATGCTTTGTCTAAAGAAGTAGCTTCATTTGTCATGAAATTTTCCACATTCATCTGCTGCTCAAAATACTCCCTCCATCTTCTCAACATGCTCTCCTCACTAGTCATCTCCATCCTTTTTTGCTCTAACTTGCAGCACATTCTTTCCAGCTCCTTTTCTCCTTCCTTGGTGTCCAACTTTACATACAGCTCCTCATATCCTTTTTTCTTGGCTTTCCCTGAACCACAGAACTACAGTCTTCCTCCTTCAGTTTCCACCATATTATTCTTCTTGTAGTCCCCCTTTTCTTCTTTTTCACCTCTAAAACCATCCTACAGACCACCCTACAGACTGCCCTTCCACATTCCTCTTCTTAAGGCCATACCTACCTATCACCTAATCATCACCTCTGTTCCCTTCACCTACATGCCCATTTAAATTTGCCCCAATCACCAATCATTCATTCCTAGGTAAACCTTCTACCACTTCATCTAACTCACTCCAGAATTTTTTCTTTTCCTCCATCTCACAACCCATTTGTGGAGCATAAGCACTGATGACATTTTTCATCACCCTTTCAACTTCATTACCCTATGAGAAACAATCTTTACCTCCACTTCACTCTTACTGGTCGTTCAGCGGGCGAAAATTTCGGTTGAAAAACTGTTAGCTAAGGGAAAAGGTTGATGTCTGAGCCGGTCTATAAGCAAGGTACCACTGTACCAACATTTAAAGTACCAACTCTAACCTACACTTTCCTCCACTTTTCCTGTCCCTGCTGTCTCTTCAGAGGTCTTCCTCCTCTCTGTCTCCTTCTTTGTCCAACAGTAGCCTAATTTCCACCGGTACCCTGTTTGCTAATGGTACCTGTGGCGGTCGTTGGTAACTCGGGCCTTAAACGGTCCAGTATGAATTTCTGATTTCTGATCTGAATATTTGATTTGGCACGTTTTACGCTGGATGCCCTTCCTAACGCAACCCTCCCAATTTATCCGGGCTTGGGACCGGCACTAAGAGTGCACTGGCTTGTCAACCCTAATGGCTGGGTTATGTATGTTTAGACAGGGCTATTATAAGAATAACGATCCTCCATTTTTAGGTTGACTCTTGCAGTCTACCTAACATTGGTTCTTTTAGGAGACCTCTCCTTAGAGGGCAACATGAAGTTGTATATGAAGAGGAACGTGTGTTCACATTTAGAATAGAATATTCTCATAGATATTCAAAAGTATGCCCCAAGGCGACTGCATTGAAGTCTTATCCGTATGTTCAACATAATTAGATTTGAACTTGGACATGTTTGCCTTTTCACATCATGTCCAGACTGTTGAATTTGCCAGAAGTGTACTCCAGTCAGTTTTAAGAGGCATTTCAAGATAACTAAAGTAAACAAGATTGAACGTGCTTTGTAAAGATTGTCTCTCTCTCATTTGTATTAAATACAATGAACATAGACAGTCTATACACTTTGTAAAAAATACAGTCTGATGCACTCTTATCCAAAATGACTGAGTGGTGTAAAAAATAATCAAAAGGGGATTTAACAAGGTATTTTTTAGGGGTGTGTTATTTAATCTTATGACTAGGCCTTCAGTGGCATCCTACTCTATCAATTCACCCCTTAATACCATTATTTTGAAGCCACAGCTAAATAAACCATCAATATTGTACAGACATGCAATATAGCAGAGCACTGCACCACAGACAGGTATCTCATTCAGCGAGAATAAACGCCATTACAAGAAACCATTTTTTTCATGCATGCATTTTTTTCATGCATTACAGTTTTACTAAGAAATTCATATTAAGGCAAAAGCTTAACTGTTTTAAACAGTTTGGGCTGACTTTTTCTCACAATGTCCATCTTTTCTTTAAAAGTCCATCTTGTAAATGTCTTTGTAAGTATATCTGCAACCAAATCAATGTCTTTTTTTCTGTCAACCATTGTGGTATATAAAAACAGCTGTTAAATCTACACAAATATTTTGTGTTTGTGCAGTTTGCTACAGATTCGGTTCTTGTGACTTGTGCACTCTATGGGCATTCAATCATGGATGTGAAAATGGCAACCCGAATGGATGCCTTCTAGATGGCTTTGGAGTAATCAAGTTGAATTGAATAATTGGTTAAAGCAACAGCTTCAAGCAAAATTGATTGTAAGCTATAGGATGCCTGCAACGTTCACAGCTATGGCTCAAAGCAGATATTTTTGACAGATACCTTTGACCCTGGCAACATATGATGTGACTGCTGAAATCTGATTGGATATAAACTCTGAAACGTGCATTCGGTTGTGCTGTCCTTAGCAACAATGCACATAAAAGCCATGAAATGAAGAGCAATAAATATTGGTAACAATTTAATACATATTCATAAAAAATATACATATTAAAATGTAAGTTTTGATCAATGAATATGATTAGGTCAGCAGAGAGGGCCTTGCTAGCTCCAATGGCCCACCACTGGTATAACATATGCAACTAAGTTTTTTTTTTTCCTTTTTTTGCAAAAAACTTCCTAATTGTTGTTTTTTCACATAAAGGGTGGAAAGGTTCTGGCAATTCTTTTTGTTTTATTTCTTTGGTTTATTACAAAAACCTGCCAATTCTTTGTAGGTGACACTCTCTGATACATTTTAATGTCATTTTGTTTGAGCCCTTTTTTTACTCTTATCCCCCTTTAATTTCTTTGAGAATATGTGAGATGAAAACCTATAGGAAATAGGTTGTTAAAGTTCTAAGTTCCGACCCATAGCAATCACATTTTATATTTTCCTTGTTTTTAATTAGGTCACGAATATAAACTTTCTTTCGGCCGCTCCCGTTAGGGGTCGCCACAGCAGATCCTCCGCACGTTTGATTTGACACATGTTTTTTTTTTTTTTTACGCTGGATGCCCTTCCTAACGCAACCCTCCCCAATTTATCCGGGCTTGGGACCGGCACTCAAAGTGGCTGTTCCCTGACCGGGAATCGAACCCGGGTCGCAGCAGTGGGAGCGCTGCGTCTTAACCACTAGACCACCAGGGGACCTAATTAGGTCATGAATATGAGACAGTATATTAGAATTTCAACTATAAATCCCTATATCTAGATTTGTTAAGCAACTTGGAACATGGTTAGATCATTTGGAGCATTGGGGAGGAGATTAATCAAGGACTTCACTGTTCAAGCCTGAAAAAACAACAGTTCACTGGTCTCTCTTTTGTTAATTTATTCGAAGCAATGAAGGTAGAACCATTCTAAGTAAAATGTACTTTTTGTTTTAGCCTTTTAGACTTTTGGGCAAATTCTTTAGCTGCGCAGTGGTTTAAATGTATAACTTTGAACAAGGGACACTGCCAGAAATGCTGTAAATGTTCTAACTTGTTTAACACATCTAGTTATAAATATAAAAGCACTAATAATGTTTTATTCTTGTATTGTTCAGTATATTATTAAAGAGATGGTAATGTGACACCCTAAAGTATGTACACATTATGGGTATTGTGATTTTAAAAGAACAAAGTTTGTTTTCTATACCCTGTTTTTTTTTCATTTTATACATATTGAATATGTTAAATGTAATTGAAAGCTGAAAAAAAAACGCAAAGGTTAAAATGCTGTTTATGTTACATATATTTTATATGTTCAATTTCATGGAGAGCTGAAAACTGCAACGTTTAAAATGTTGTCTATTGCTGAGAAGGATCGGGACTCTTATTTTGAAAATAAACTGAGGATTTGCGTGAAGGAGCAGTATCGCACAGGTGCTCTCACAATTGCTGGGGATTGTGTGCGACACAGACACGTTTGCTCCTGTCTCCTCATTTATTCCTGTTTTTACAGGGACTTTTTAATCTGCTCACACGGCCCTTTTGCACGGGGCCTGTAACAGTAACACATTTATATCACAATTTAATTATCATTAAATGTGCTGCTCAGTCATGATTAAGGAATGTTTTATATGGTTTGAAGAAATATCGATCATAAGCATTAATAGAATTCATATTTGTCTATTTGCAGATTGACTGTGAGGAACATTTGAAGCAGAAGTTGTTGGATGAGCAGTTTGCCCTGTTGCAAGGTACAGTAACTGAGGCAGAAATCATGATTCAGGATGCTGCAAACAAAGTGGATGATCCTTTGCATATTCGCTGCACTAGTTCACCAGGTAGATTAGCTTATTTTTTTCATGCTGAACTTATTCCTAAATCAAGAAGACCAAGATTGATGTGAAAATTAATAAAATCTTATGAAGCTTATGAATCAGAAGCAGCGTTGGTCTCAGTAACTAAATTGCAAGTGGGCCACTCACACTGTTTGAAGAATATGGAAGGTGTTTTACCTTGTTTACCTACCTATTTCTTTCCAATATACCTTTTTGTATATATAATTTGCATAGTTCATTCATTTCAGTATTTAACATTATACATGTTTATGTTATAGTGATGTATTCATTAACTTCAGTTCTCTTTCTGAACAGATGCCGGTCTACTGCTGAGGGCTCTGACAGTTTTCTCATATTACTGCTGACACCATTATCAATGGAAGTGCAACAGCAAACATGGTGCCTCTAAATCAGAGGCGATTTCTTTAAGACTGCAAGGGAAGCTCGGCTTCCCTTATAATGTCACAAAATTAATGGTCAAATATGTACTATTGTATTAACATTTTATTGACTAAAAATGCGTTAGAAAACGTTCATCTCAAAGACGAGTTCGTTCAGAATCAGTTACATATAGCAGGTCGGCTGACTCGATTTCCTTCTCATACATTCCCGCAGTGTCACAGTGCATTTCCCTATTGAAGCCCAGCATCCATTGACTTCAATGGGGCTGCTTTGAACGTTTTTTTCAGCGCTTCGAAACTAGACGGTCATTGGATAAACGCTGCGATTGTGTCCCACCCACGGACGCTCAGCGTCTCTGGTGGTGAATGGGGAGTGGGCTGGCCCGGACTCCGAGCTTCTGGGTGATGATTGGAGGGTCTGTCGAAAGACTGCATCTCCTTTTGACTGACAGCGATTCTGTACTATAAGTAATCACTGAAGCTATTCGCGCTCAGTCCCATCGCGGATTTCTCAAGTTCAGTCGAAATAAAAACTGCTGCAACCTATTTCTTTGATATTTGCTTGGCGAAATTGCTTGATTTTCATCATACATTTCACACAATTATACACCACATTCCTTGTTTCAGTTTTACAGAGTTTTATATTTTTTTTTAGATCGTTCATTCATTCATGCATTCCTTCATTCATTCATTCATTCATATAACGTTAAAGCGACTCAAGTCCTACACCCGAAACACAATGGGCCAAGGCCGTTTAAGCAGCCTAGCTCTGCTGGCCATTGGGAGGACACTGGTCAAGTCAATTGAAAAGACTCCTAGTTGGTACGACAGGGTCACAGACCATTTTCTTGAAAAGGAACGTAGGGCAGAATTTACTTTTAAATAAATAGACAATTTTATGATGTAGGCCGAAAATGAGCTTCCCCTCTCTGACAGACCAGTAGTCGCCACTGCTCTAAATGTAACTGATCATAAGACAAAATACAAATAACACAGCCCATTTACACTTGGATCCTGTATTTCTGTAAATTTGCTTGATTTTGATGTGTTTGTGCAGGATTGATGGATAACTGCAAAGCATGTGCCACACAAAGCTTACATTTTCTAAATGTAAAAATGAATTGAATTGAATTGAATTGAATTGAACTACAGTCCAATCCGTCCTTAAAAGCACCCGTTCTACTCTGGAATTATATGGAACCACCCAAGGTGTTGATGAGAGACCGTCCCAAGCTGCACAGAAGTGTGAAGATCCAAGGAGGGGAGAGGGGCAGGAACAGTGGTCACTGGAGCCTCAGGAGCATGTTTAACTCGACCGAGAGAGAGAGAGAGAGAGAGAGAGAGAGAGAGACAGAGAGAGAGAGAAAAAGAGAGAGAGAGAGTGACTGGAAGAGAAGGATGGATTATTAAGGATGGATTATTAAGTGTAACTGTTGGTGTATGAAAGTTAATATCACTGTGCAGTTTGGACTCCGGCTATGGCAGCATAACTAAAAGGAAGAACCAGAAGGTAACACAGACATGAGGGATCTCTGGGATAAGAGATGACCCACCACACCACCGTCAACAAACCTGAGTGAACGTGTGAATGTAAAGGGGGACGACAGCATACAAATATACCAGTTCACCAAACATTCTATATCCATGCTCCCTCCAGATCTGTGCCTTTACCTAAGAAAAAAATCTACTGATAAAAGGCTTGACTAAATAAATACGTTTTCAACCTCGTCTTGAACACTAAGACTGTGTCCGAGTCCCGAACACTGATTGGAAGGCTGTTCCATAACTGTGGGGCTTTATAAGAGAAAGCACCTTTTGATCTAAGTAGGCGTGGAGGGTCATACTGGTACAGAAGTTCCCTCAGATACTGCGGTGCGAGACCGTTAAGTGCTTTATACGTCAGTAGTAATATTTTATGATCAATGCGAGATTTGATTGGGAGCTAGTGTAGACTAATTAAAACAGGGGTGATGTGGTCGTATTTCCTAGATCTAGTGAGGACCCTTGCTGCTGCATTCGGGACTAACTGAAGCTTATTTATGCACTTACTCGCACACCCAGACATGCTGTAACGACATCATATTTCTAATTTTAGCAATATTTCTAAGGTAAAAGAAGGCGATCCTGGTGATATTATTCACGTGAGACTCAAAGGAAAGACTCGGGTCAATAATCACACCAAGGTCTTTGACAGCCGTACACGCTGAAACAGAAACACCATCCAGAGATGCTACGTAATCTGAAAGTTTATTTCTAGCTGCATGTGGTCCTAGTAAAAGTACTTCTGTCTTATCTGATTTAAGCAGAAGAAAGTTATTAAGCATCCACTATCTAATGTCCTTTACACACTTCTCAACATTGTTAAGCTGATCTAGCTCATCTGGCTTTGCTGAAATATACAGCTGTGTGTCATCAGCATAGCAATGGAAGCGAATCCCATGTTTATGATTGATTTCACCAAGAGGCAGCATATATAAAGAGAAAAGCAATGGGCCTTTACCTCATAGAGTGTGGAGAACTCACCATTTACATCCACAAACTGATAGCAATCAGTCAAATAAGACCTGAGCCAAGAGAGAGCTGTTCCCTTTATTCCTACAACGTTCTCAAGTCTAGCAAGCAGTATAGTGTGATCAATGGTGTCAAAAGCTGCACTAAGGTCGAGCAAAACAAGTAAGGGGACAAAACCCTGATCAGAGGCCAATAACAGGTCATTTACCACATGAACTCCGATCACTGTTTGGTTCATCTTATTCCAACATACAGGCAGAAACTAAAATCTGTTAAGCCAGTAGTCAAAACAGTGAAGAGATGGACCAGCGAGGCAAAGCAGGAACTAAAAGACTGCTTTGACTGCACTGATTGGAGTGTCTTTGAGGCTGGAACTGACAGCTTGGATGAGCTGACTGACACTGTGACATCCTACATCAGTTTTTGTGAAGACATGTGTGTGCCAACCAAAACCTTCTGCAAGTACAGTAACAACAAGCCATGGTTCACAGCCAAACTGAAAAAACTTTGACATGCCAAGGAAGATGCATACAGAGGGGAGGACAAAGCACTGTACAAGCAGGCCAGGAACCAACTGACAAAAGAGATCAGAATAGCCAAAAGAAGCTACTCTGAAAAGCTGAAAAGCAGGTTTTCAGCTAATGACCCTGCATCAGTGTGGAAAGGCCTGCAAAATATCACAAACTACAGGAGACCACCCCTTCCCACTGAAGCAAACAAAGACCTGGCTGACGACCTCAACACCTTCTACTGCAGGTTTGAGAACAATATTTTCACACCTCTCATCCAACCCAGCCCAATGTCTGCCCCCATCACACCTCTGGATTTCTCTCTTACAACTCCTTCCAGCACTCAAGTTGCGCTTACGATTTGTGAAAAGGATGTGTATCGGCTCTTTCAGAGACAGAAGACAAGGAAGGCTCCCGGCCCAGACGGTGTCTCCCCCTCCTGTCTCAAAGCATGTGCTGACCAACTGGCTCCCATTTTCACCTCTCTCTTCAACAGATCACTGGAGTTGTGTGAGGTCCCCTCCTGCTTTAAACTCTCCACAATCATCCCAGTCCCCAAGAAAGCCTCCATTACTGGACTGAATGACTACAGGCCTGTCGCTCTGACATCTGTCGTCATGAAGACCTTTGAAAAGCTAGTATTGGCCCATCTAAAGAAGGTGACAAAACAGCTGCTGGATCCCCTACAGTTTGCATACCGAGCAAACAGATCGGTGGATGACGCAGTCAACATGGGGCTAAACTACATTCTGCAACACCTTGACTGCCCAGGAACATATGCCCGGATTTTGTTTGTTGACTTTAGTTCGGCTTTCAATACAATAATTCCGGGAATCCTCCACTCCAAACTCCTAAACCTTACTATACCCCCTGCCTGTCTGTCCTGTGCTCATCAATCACCATCTGGTTTGGAGCAGCAACAAAACAGGACAGAAACAGACTGCAGAAAACTGTTAAAACAGCTGAAAAAATCATTGGTGCCCCCCTGCCCACTCTCCAGGACTTGTACCATACAAGAACCAGAAACCAGGCAGGAAAAATCATTAATGACCCTTCACACCCTGGACACAACATCTTTCAGCTCCTCCCTTCTGGCAGGCGCTACAGAACTTTGTTCATTAAGACTGCCAGGCACAGGAACAGTTTCTTTCCCCAAGCAATCACCCTCACTAACAACTGACCATAATTATATTCCCTGCTCATATCTATGAGTACTGCACAGAACTGTCACTCATCACATTATCTGTATATGTTACACACACTATTGCTTCTATATACTGTACAAAGGTTTATAGTAAACTCTCTCATCATACCTGACAAACAATACTGTCATTTGCACTACCATGCACTCCCACACTTTATGTACATTACTGGTCTGTACCCCTATTTATTACCCACACTGTCTATACGGTCTCATATTGTCTGTATGTCTGTATTGTCTTGTATAGTATGTTTTTGTCTTGTTGTGTCTGTTTTGTCATGTATAGGTTTTTTTTATTCATGTCTGTACTTTTGAGAGTAACAAACAGCTGGAACCAAATTCCTTGTGTGTGTCAACACACTTGGCCAATAAACCTGATTCTGATTCTGATTCTGATTATTATAAATAGCTGCTACTCCACCTCCTCTGCCATTTAGACAGGGTTGGTGTATGTAACTATACCCAGGAGGACTCGCCTCATTTAATGCTACATATTCATTCGATTTAATCCACGTTTCTGTCAAACACATTATAATAAACTCCTGATCGGTAATCATTTTGTTTATAGTCAGCGCTTTTGCCGTGAGAGATCTAATATTCAACTATTCTATTTTTAGATCAGAGGTGCTGGCTGTGCGTTCAGTCCTATTTAATTTAATGTTAATCAGGTTACTTAAACAGACTTTCTGTTAATTCCTATATTTTGGTTTTGCTCGGGGGACAGACACAGTCTCAATATGGTGGATCCTGAGTGATGACTCTGTGCAGCTAGCAGACGGTCGGTTTAGCCTGTCTGTCTGCTCCCTGGCCTTGGCTCTAGACAGTCACTTGTTAACTAGTGCTGTTCTGAGACTATGACCTATACTACAAGAAATGAGAGCAGCACCTTCCCGGGTGGGATGGACACCGTCCCGCCCTAACAGGCCAGCCTTGCCCTAAAAAATGCTCCAATTATTAATGAAGCCCACATTGTTTTAATCACTTCTGTTTTTAGAGCACATGCAGTTCCAATTTCTCAAATCTTACCCTGGTATGTGAAGAAGTGGAGGAAGACTCAGGAGAATGTTAACTGAGCTCCGGCATCTTGTTTTTTTAGACTGTGCATGTATTTCTCTGTGTTTTGCATTATACATTAGATTAGCCTCTTACTCTCTGGATACTTCAGCTACTAAAACCACAAAGAGACATAGGCTTTGTGTGGGCATAGGAATCTATCCAGAAAACATGAAAGCATAGTTGGGGCTCTGAACAATACAAACGGGGTGGAGAAATTTGGTGGCACTTTTTGGTCCCAGTTCTCTTTCAGGAACCACCTAAAAGGCATCTTTTCATGAAGATTATTCACTTTGCTTGGCCTCATATTTGGCATCTCTAATTTGCTTTGCAATTGACCTCAAGAGGTCTTTGCCACAGTAATTTAAAATTTGATGTGGGTTGCAAAATTAGCACTTTATCTCCTGGTGCAACTTTTCATGTAATACAGCTAATAATTACATTCCTGTTCCTATACCAAATTACCCCAATGTATGGAGTTTTTCTCTCAGGTCAGTAATGTGTTAAAGTTTATTTTTGCACTGAATTGTCATTATGGATCATTTTGAGGTGGATCCTCCGCCTTTTTATTTTGATGTCAGAGTACACTTCAACCAATACTTTAAAAAAAATATATATGGTTTTCTGTACTGTAATGCTACTCATTTCCTAATTATATTTTTATTAATACATTACATTTTTATCAAAATAACTCAATAAAAACAATTCCCTATAGGTTGTTTGGTCTATGGTGCTATTCGCGAGAGACAGCGAAAATCAGAAAAACAAATTCGTTTTGTGGCAAATTCAATTCTGCGATAAACCGGGGTCACGAGAGTACATGAGAGGTAAAGCGGGGGATTACTGTACTACTATGGAATATGCCCTGCTACTGTGGCATCCACAGTGAAAAATATCTTGAAATCTGTCTGTAAGGATTTCATTCCAAAAGTGTTTAGTTCACTTTGTGCATTCCAGTTAAATTTAATGCTGCAGCACAAAAATATATTCTAGACTTCTGTGTTTTTCTATGTGGCAATAGTTTAAAATTAATAGTTGTTAATAGATATTAAGTGTCCGTATACATTTGGCAATACAGTAAAATCCTTGGAACGGTTGGAACGAAGCAGTGAACATCCTGTCGAGGCAGGGGTCTAGGGGGGGTCTTCTCCCTCTATCCTGGAGCCCTCACTGAGTTCGTGGACTTGGTGGCCCTCCTTAAGCAGACTTATGGGAGATTCCTCTAAGGAGGGATCTCCTCTCTCGATCAGAGGGCACAGTAGTTGACCCCTGACCAAAGTTGTGGAAGCTGTGGCTGTGGCCCCTGAAGGGGCACAGCTCCGAGGTACTGGTCTCTTCAAGGATGTAGTGGAGACCCTTCTCCAATCCAGAGCTTTCTCCACAAGTGGGTCTTATGTCCGAGATGGCATCCGTTTATTGTGTGGTGCGCTCAGCACCAATTCGAACCAGTCCACTGCCTAGTTGGTTCAGTGCTGGAGTTCCTGCTGGCACAGTTCACAAAAAGGTTGCCTCCATCCACCATTAAACTACTCGTCTGCTGTTTTGCTACGGCACCCGGAGGCTGAGGCCTTCAGTGTGACCAAGAGTGCCTGGGTGGGACCTGGCTGTTGTGCTGGAGGCTCTGTCTGAGCTCCCCTTCGAGCAGTTGGCTGAGATTTTGTGGAGGCACTTGTCTATTAAGACTGCATTCTTGCTGCCAACTTCTCTCTGAAGAGAGTAGGTGATCTAGGCATTCAATCCTACTCCATTCCAGACCCCAGACCAGGAGAGATTGAACCGGCTGTGCGCCTAGTTCGAGCACTGGACTGTTATGTCTACAGGACAAGTCCTTGGAGGAGGTCGGAACAATTGTTCATCTGCCAAGGCCCTTTGAGGAGAGGCCTTCCTGCTCATAAGCAGACCCTCAGCAGATGGATTATTGATGCTATTGCTTCCCGTTACGGGTCCTCTGGTCTCTCCGCTTCATTCAGGGTCAGCGTGCACTCGACCTGGAGTGTGGCAGCCTCTAAGGCTTGATCCCCTGAAGTGTCTATCCAAGACCTTTGCGATGCTGTTGGCTGGTCCACCCCGCTCACCTTTGTCAGGTTTTACAACCATGACACCTGTGCCACTCCTAGCACCTCTGTCCTTCAACCTAGCTGTGTTATTTCACACTAATCAGGGCCTGGTCAGTGTGGTGGTATTGGACTCTTGTTCCCAAAGCGTTTCAACGTAGCTCGAGTTTTTGAAAGGGAACATCTCTAGGTTACATATGTAACGGCCTTCTGTTATAGACACAATTTTATTTTTCAGCTATGGGGAACTGCAAGTTTAGTGATACTTGGCTTGAACAAAAATGATTTAAAGATCGGTTAAGGCCAGTTGTGGGCACATATTTGTGTGCATGTTTTTCATGTCATGATATAGGTTCCTAATGGTTTTAAAGAGGTCTTGGATTTTGACATGTGAAACCTGCAGGAACCCTGGTGCATATATTTAGGTAGATATAATATATATTTATTTTCTTTGGTTGTATTTATATATTTCATCTGTTTCTGTTTCTTATATCTTGTCTCAGGACCTGAGGCCAGAAGGAGTAGATGTCAGAAAGGAGGAGCTGGGGGACATGGTAGATAAAGAAATAGCTGCCTCTTCTGCTGCTATAGAGGAAGCTGTGAGGAGAATAGATGTAAGCACACTTATTTATCAAGTTTTAGACAAACATTTCACGAGCATGGTATCCTATAGACATTATTGTGCCATGGGACATACTTATTTAAAAGGAAATCATCTGAAACTTTGTTATGTTAATGAAAATTAAGAAAATATATAATAAATAAATGTCTTATTAAAACAGGATGACGGCACTGTAGGCTAATAGTTGTGGATGTCTTTCTTCTTCTCAATATTTAGCAACCTGAGAGGTACAAAATGCCATAGTACCGACTCTCACAAAAACCCAGAAAGATCCTACAAAGAAATTTTTTTTTTTGGTATGATAAAATAGAAGGCAGGAAAATTAGGTGTACTTAACAAACTGTTAAAAGAATGTATAAAGATTTATGTAATTTTTTGGGCATGTTCTACATCTGTGCTACGACAGATTTGCCATGCTGTTGGTCTGCCTGCAGGAGATGATGAATCAGGCCAGAAGAGACACTGAAGGAGTCAATCTGGAAGTTAATGAGAGGTGTACATTATTCACTTCTTCAGAATTATTCATTATTTATTGCTCTCTTTGAATACAAATACATTTTGTTTTGTTTGCCTTCCAAACCTTTTTTTAACAATGAAATTTGGTCACATATATTTTTATTTTGTTAACAGTTAGGGATTAAAATTTAATTTGTTGGTGGAACAGAGTTAAGGAATGATGTTGCTGTTTTAATCTCACATCACATATAAAAACACTTTACGGGAGTGTGATGAGAGCTGCTAAAAATCTAATGAGATCAAATAAAAGGCAAATAAATATTGTTCCTGAATATCCGGCAAATATGAAATACTAGTCAATTTATTTCAGTGCTTCTCACTATTTATTTATTTAGATCAACTTACTGACCAGATTAATCATTTACATCAATTTGGTTGTCATCACATGTTACTTAATGCACTGTTATTCAATTTTAGAATACTGTATAGCTGCACTGACCTTATGAAGGTAAGATGGAAGAACAATCAACTCCTATGGATGTTTTTTGTCTGTTTTCTCTTAATTCTGAGTAATGTTTTTCTCTTTATTCTTTATGCGGCACTTTCTGCTTATTTTTAGGCTATCCATCTCCTGGTGTTGGCATCAACCGAACTACAGAAGGAGATTGTTGAAAGTGGAAGGGTACGGTTTAAAAAAAATAACTATGGTATAGTAGTAAAACAAAACATAATTTGTTATTTATCTTTTTTAATGATCTGCCCAAAACACACAAACACACACACAGGGAAAGCCAGAGAACACAGAAGAATGTCTTTTGTCATTTTTCACCTGTGTAGCTGTGTGTCTTTTAATTCTAAAATAAGTCAAATGGATCAATTTTAAGTTAAATTTATAACAATAAAATGTACAATAAAACAAATTACAATATAGTTTGTTTGTGCAGAGTTTATTGTAATTCAGTTATGATATATATATATATATATATATATA